>MU723431.1:182286-244684 GCA_026770625.1 Nicotiana glauca
AAAATATTCAAACATCATAGCTACATGGTCTCACTCTTGTTTCATTGAATTTAAGTGGCCTAACGACGACCCTTCCCCCCCCCCCCACTTGGGGCGAATGTCCTGGATTTTGACACAAGTCTTGAATTTAGCAACTTTAGGGACATATGCTTCATATATCTATCCCTCATATATATATATTCGACTATTAGGGAGATTTAAGTCACCATAGTATTAATCTCATAAGTTCTCTACTCTTATTCAGCCACACTGGTCTAGGATTCAAATTTCTCATGTCAATATCCTTTATTAGTGTAATACAACTTCGTACATTTTCGGGTCCTTACACAGTTCGTAGTACAATGGTTTTCTCATCTTGGGTTCAATTGAGTCTTATTTCATAACTTCTTACCTCATGCGGGAGACTTACACTCTCATCAATAATCTCTTGGTCATTCTCTCATATATTACGTGCTTATATAACCAATATTCTTTCACACCTTAGGATCATTTACATACTTCTCACACTATCCACGTGTGCCATTCAAGCTTACGTCTCATTTATCAAATCAATGCCTCTTTGGGCGGGTAATCACTTTTAACATTTTTCTCAAATAAAGTATACTTATGGTACTATGTACTTATACTATATATCCATACCATTTGTTCAAAAAGATACATGTGCCATCTCCTTAATATCCATGTCTTTGCCCATTGGTCATGATATATAACAACATTACTTGAAATAGATGAAAGAGCATTTAAACTTACCTTGAATATCAACGCACGAGTAAGAAAACAATCTTATAGTCAAGCTTTATCGCACGATCTGGAGAGTTGAAGAAGGGTAGCATTCCTAAATGTCCATGTAGCCTCCAACTTATAGATGTGGTCAACAACACACCGATAAGAAGGACTCTACTAGACACGGCTTTGAGATATCCTAGGACACTTTAAAACCTTAGGCTCTGATACCAAGTTTGTTACGCCCCAACTTCAGGAGGGGCGAACGACGCTCAATCGAGTGAACCCAACTGAGCAAGCCTTATCAACCAATACCTACCCAACTCAATAGGAATAAGGAATCTATGCTTACCTTTATTTAAAATAGGAATGATAGTACATTCAATATCTTATTTCACTTTATATCACAACATTAAAATGTGGTTAAACTTCCAAGGTTCCATACAAGTTATAGTTTAGAAGAAAGCAAGAGTACAAGATTACAACATGGTCCATTGACCTACCCAATACCTAGACATAACCCACACAAACGTCTACGGAGCCTCTAAGGATACAAAAGACAGTGATAACAACGCCGGCAACAAGGCCCCGGCTATACCTCAAAAGTGAAAGTCCGAAATAAGAAGATACACAATATTACCCATTGAAAGAGAAAGTGGCTCACCAAAACTCTGTGAAGAAGGATGCTTCGCTACCCACGATGGGCACTATCCGCTATGGAGCCACCTACATTCATTTAAAAAAATGTAGCGCCCCCGGTAAAAGGGACGTTAGTACCATGGAATAGTACTAGTATGTATAACTAAGCACCATTTTACTAGAAAGAACTATCAAACAAGTACAAGTAAGTCACATGAGTAAATCAAGTATGCAAATTACATAATCTTCATATAATTTCAAAAACTTAGTTTGGGGCATTTCTTTCATATGTTCATCATTGGTCTCAATACCACCGCTGTCTTGAGCGGAGTCCGATCACGACCCGACCGGCTAGGTCACCTCATTTGAGGCATATATCTCAATCAATATTTTATTCCACTTATTCGAAATTCAATATCATAACATTACCACCATGTGCCACATGGTGTCCGATCACGACCTAATCGGATAGGTCTCTTTGCCTGGGCATTATTACTTTCTCATTAGTCAACACATCGAAATCTTTATTTCACATACCTCATATCAATTCCTTGGAACTTAGGGCCACCATTATCACATTGTTTTCTATTTTCAATACTCATCTTGTAAATTATGATCATAGGCATATACAAATACAATTCAAGTTGCAATCACAGGTAATCACACAGCTAGCATGCATAATTCTCCGTTTCGATATTGGCTTATAGCCCAAACATTTCAACACATAATTGTATTTTTTTATCCTTCTCTAACTATCAAGAATGGTACATTACACCCATTGAGGCACATCCTTTATGTATATGTACAGAAAATTACAAGGCATTTAATGCGCAGCAACAATCAATACATTAACCAATCCAATCCTACCACACTTTTGTAAACACCAACGGAGCTCAATTTCTAATAAAAGGGAGTTTTAGCCATACATACCTCATTTAAGCTTTCCTTAAGTTACTACGACGTTTCAGAAATTCTAGCAATCCCAATCTACTTGAGACATAACAAAATTAACACAAATTAGGAAGGTATTCGTGGTTTCAGCTCATTTGAGCATTTTATCAAACACTAGTTGAGCATCTTGATTTTAAATCTCTTTTACAAGATTTCCTTCATTTCCCAACACAATCCTTACTTATTTATATTGATCAATCTCCCCACAAACCTAATTTGTACATGCATGCATACTTAGTACTATTACCCCAAGAATAATACCTCAATAACCCATCTCACAATCTCTACAATACCAGCACAACCTAGGTTAGGCACCTATGGCTTCCAATCATAATCCCAGGAGTTCTAATGTATCTATCATACATAAATAATCACCATAGAGTAGTTGGAGATGATAGACATACCTCTTCTAGTAAGAATTTTAAGAATCCCCACTTGTGGTGTTCTTGATAAATTCAAGGATTTTAATGGAAATCTATGGATTTTCAAGATCAATCCATGTTAATATAAGTGTTTAGGAGTAGTAATCAACTCAAAATACTCCAAAAATCTTACCTTGGATCATAGAAATGAAGAGTGGGACGGATTCCGCTTGAGAGAGCGAGCCCTTGCTCCAAAAATGACTTGCGAACCCTCTAAACCCGGTCTCGGGGTATTTAAAGGTCTCCTACCAGTGTGTTCGTGCATTTGTTCGCGGGTATGCTCGCACTTGGGAGGCAGAATACTTCGCAAAATGCGCGTCTTCGCGCTAGTGGTCACACTAGTGACACATGCCGAGTAAAATAGTCATAACTTTCTGTATACACCTCCAAATGATGAATGGTTTATTGAATTGGACACTAGACTCAAAGAGCTTTAATTTGATAGGTTGTTCATCAAAAATATCCTTCTATAAGTGGAGATATGATCGTTCAAAGTTAGGTCTTGAGCGCACTCATTTAAAACTTTCGTCTAATATGAAATTTTCCAACTTGGCTTAGACTTAGGCCTCTCCTTAGACCCTAATTAACTTATAATAAGACTTATACACTTATTACCACATCCAATTGATATCCATTATATCATTAATCCTCGTTTTCACACAAAATAAAATAATTAGCCTACCTTGGCACCTCGAAATCTTAAACTACTTAGCAAAAGTTTTTTAGGGCTTTGCAGGCAGGGTCGGCTGTCGGCCTGTTATTCCTCGATATCTCCATTACATGTTTGGCCGGGAGAGTTATTCCTGGTGCTACTATGCTAGGATTTTTCTGGTGACTTTGCAGTTAAGGGATAACCAGTTGTTATGCCTATAACATTTGAAAAATAACATGAAGGCTAACCTCCCGTTCTTCCCCGGTTGGGGTTTTTTGAGCTTCTTATGGATCTTCTTGGTGTACGCTCTTGTTGGTATGTGAGATTATATCAACATGATGGGCGTTGCATAAACTCACGTCCGCTGGAATTGGTCCTGGTGCATTCTTGAGGTTTCGTGGTGGCACACCAACACTTGAAGCAGCCACACTGTTCTCTCCATAGTTTTCAAGATTGTCGTTTTCAACTCTATTTACTGAGCTAGGCGTTTTGACCTGAAATTGAATATCTTGGACAAGAAAAGGTATGAAATAAAACTTGCGTTGTGTAATGAAACCAGCAAGAAAATAATCACTATTATTTTTAGCCCCACGGTGGGTGCCAAACTGTTTACCGCAAAAACGGAAATAACAATTAAATTTGTTGATGGGACTCTAAAAATACATGATATATTTTTATGCTAGTTGTTAAGCAGTTGATGCTATGTATGTGAGACTTGGAGAAAAAATAAGAGTTAAGGATAGAGTGATAATCAAACCGATAGGCTAACAATTATCGTCTCGAGCTTGTCGATTCAGGGGACTCGAGGTCGATTCCAGGGCTCGGCTGTGAGCTATCGAGAGTGATTAGAGTATGACTAACAGTTATAATGAAATTAATGAAGGCTCTTTATTGCCAATGATAAGCAATAAATGAATAACAATAATGAAGATAACAATAATATCAAGAGAATATATTAAAGAGCAGAGAGAATGTTCTTGTATATTTCATATGGAGCAACTGAAGCAACAGAGGTTTATGACAAGGAAACCTTTTATATAGGAGGGGGATCCCAACATCGTACAAAATGCATTAATTACAAAGAAGCGGAGATGGGACATCTAGATGTGACACCCTGATTCAGGGTTAGGATAGTCGGCTAGGCTCTATCAGCCCTAGCTGTGTGCCTTGGGAACTCCCCATTTGTACCATTACCATGATTAATACTACCCTGAGGTCGAGTGTCGACGACCCACGAGAGAAGATACTCGACCGTGGCCTCGAGCCTTCGAGGTGATTTCCCGAAGTGCCTTAATGATAAGAAATTGGACCCTTCAGTTTCGCCATATACAATCCACATTCTTGTTGACAACTATGCCAAACATGAGATACAATCTTTCGTGGATTGTTATGCTGAGTATCATCAGGTTCTGATGGATAAAGAAGATGCAGAAAAGATGGCTTTCACTATACCTTGGGGTACTTATTGTTACAGGGTCATGCCATTTGGTTTTAAGAATGCCGGGGCAGCTTACATGAGAGCTTTGACCACCATCTTTCATGATATGATGCACCAGGAAATTGAGGTATATGTGGATGATGTGATCATTAAATCCTAAATCCAGGACGGCCATATGCGGGATCTAAGAAAGTTTTTCGAGCATCTGTGTAAGTATGATTTGAAATTAAATCTAGCTAAATGAGTATTCGAAGTTCCATTTGGGAAACTTTTGGGGTTTATAGTTAGTTAGAGGGGCATCGAGCTAGATCTAACAAAGATAGAGTCTATTCGGGATTTTCCCCCTCCGAGAACCAAGAAAGAGGTTATGAGTCTGCTGGGCAGGTTGAATTACATTAGCAGATTCATTGCTCAGTTGACTTCCACGTGTGAGCCCATATTTAAGCTATTGAATAAAGATGCAGCGATTAGATGGACAGATGAGTGTCAAGAAAATTTCGACAAAATCAAAGAATATTTGTCGAATCCTCCAGTGTTGGTCCCACCCGAACCTAGAAGGCCTTTGTTCTTGTACTTGATAGTGTCGGAGAATTTTTTTGGATGTATTCTCGGGCAACATAATGTGACCGGGAAGAAATAACAAGCCATATACTATTAGAGCAGGAAGTTCACTAGTTATGAAATCCAAGTACACTTTGTTGGAAAGAACTTGCTGCGCCCTAACTTGGGTCGCTCAGAAGCTTAGAAATTACTTATTGGCTTATACCACCTTTCTCATAACCAGATTGTCTCCTTTGAAGTACATATTCCAAAAGCCGATGCCCACAGGGAGGTTAGCAAAATGGCAAATCCTGCTCTCTGAGTTTGACTTAGTCTATATCACCCACACGGCAATAACAGCTCAAGCCTTGGCGGATCACCTAGCTGAGAATCCTGTTAATGATGAATATCAACCCTTGAGTACTTACTTTCCGGATGAGGAGGTAAATTCATTTAAGGCAATTCCAAAAGACACCAATGCTTGGAAAATGTTCTTCGACGGAGCTCTGAATGCAAAAAGTGTCGCGGTTGGGACAATTTGATTTCACCCACTGGTCAGCACTATCCGTCCACAGCCCAGCTTCAATTTTTTTGTACGAACAATACCACCGATTATGAAGCTTGCATTATGGGCATGAACATGGCAGTCGATCAGGATGTAGAAAAATTGTTAATAATGGGAGATTCTGACTTGATTATCTAACATGCTCAAGGTGAATGGGAAACCCAAGATATTAAGCTTATCCCATACAACCAACATGTGGACAATTTTAGCAAGCAGCTCAAATCCGTCGAGTTCAGGTACATTTCTCAGTTTCACAATGAGTTAGCCGATGCACTAGCTACTTTGGTCTCAATGTTGCCATATCTAGGCAATGTCCACATTGACCCAGTAGAAATCCAAATTCGAGAAAGACATGGT
This sequence comes from Nicotiana glauca, assembly GCA_026770625.1. NCBI lineage: Eukaryota > Viridiplantae > Streptophyta > Magnoliopsida > Solanales > Solanaceae > Nicotiana > Nicotiana glauca. The sequence continues at coordinate 188,574 of MU723431.1, forward strand.
TATTGCAATGCAGTTGAGATAGAACCAGATGTCCAGCCATGGTATCATGATATCAAAAGATTCTTGAAAATAATGGAATATCCCGAACAAGCTGGTGGAGACCAAAAGAGAACCATTAGAAGGCTTGCCAGTAGTTTCGTCTTGAGTGGAGAAGTCTTGTATAAAAGGACTCCAAATTTGAACCTTTTAAGATACGTGTATTCCCAAGAGGCTAGAATAATCATGAAGGAAGTGCACTCAGGAGTATGCGGACCCATATGAACCGATACATCCTTGAAAAGAAAATCCTTCAGGAAGGTTATTACTGGATGACCATGGAAAAGGATTGCTTCAGTTTTGTCCAAAAATGTCATCAGCGTCAGGTACACGGTGACCTAATTCATGCACTGCCCTCATAATTGCATCATATGTCAGCACCATGGCCATTCGTTGCTTGGGGTATGGATGTCATTGGGCCGATCGAGCCAAAAGCTTCAAATGGGCGCAGATCCATCTTAGTTGCCATTGATTATTTCACGAAGTGGGTTAAAGCAGTCACTCTTAAAGTCGTCACCAAGAAAAAGTGGTGGATTTCGTGCATTCAAACATTATCTGTCATTTTGGTATTCCTTTAACTATCATTACAGACAATGCTGCAAATTTGAACAGTAATTTGATGAGGGAGGTATGCGAAAAATTTAAGATCACGCATCAGAATTCTACCCCTTATCAGCCCAAAGCTAATGGTGTTGTTGAAACAGCGAACAAAACATCAAGAAGATCCTTAGAAAAATGATTCAAAGTTCTAGACAATGGCATGAAAAATTACCTTTTGCATTGTTGGGATATCGCATCACTGTGCGCACATCAGTCGGGGCAACGCCCTATCTATTAGTTTATGGCACTGAAGCTGTAATACCCGTAGAAGTTGAAATTCCATCTCTTTGAATCATCATTGAAGCTGAGATTGAGGATAATGAATGCGTCAAGACCCGTCTAGAATAGTTAACCCTGATTGATGAAAAGCGGATGGCCACTATTTTCCACGGGCAGTTGTAACAACAAAGAATGGCCCCTGCCTACAACAAGAAAGTGCGACATAGGAACTTTTAAGTGGGGCAACTCGTCTTGAGACGCATTCTCCTGCATCATAAGGAAGAAAAAGGAAAATTCGCTCCAAATTGGAAAGGTCTATACATTGTAAGGAAATTGTTGCCGAAAGGGGCATTCTACCTGGGAGACATCGAAGGAAATGACCCTGAAACAGGTGTCAATGCGGATGTGGTCAAAAGGTATTAATTTTAACCCTTCTGTGATACTAATATTTTCTGATTGGGATGACGAAGGCTTTCATTTTTGCTACCCAAACACTGGTAACCCTTTGCAAACCCTTTGAGCCAGTTACCTTTCTTTGATTACTCTCTTTGGAACCGGAAATGTTGTGCAAAAAAACAAAACAAAACAACCAAAATGAAAAAAATCAAAAACAAAGTTTCCTGAACTACATTCGACTTGATTCTGAAAGGATACGTAGGCAGCCTCTCTCTGGGGTTCAGTCAGACCAAAACAAAAATCCAAATCTCCCCAAAAGTGAAACTAGGGCAGAACTAATAATGGTTCGGCGATGGTTCGCCTAAAAGGTTCCAAAGTTGTAATTCAATCCAAACTCTTTTTATCCCAAGCCCTGTTCAAGTCCTTCTGATCAATCGGTAAAGATGTTCAAAATTGGAGGATATGGTTACTTAGATTTGATAAATCAAATGAGAGAGTTATATTGGTGAAAGTCCACACGGGCACCATACCTCGGCCTCGCCCTCTATCGTAGGAGTGGGTGCTTGGGGCTCGGGCAGTTGGTCAGCAAATGAGGAAGCGCGTGTTCTCGGCATCTGCGAGAGAGCAGAATAGAAATTCAATCAGCATTAAGAAACCAAACCGCACGACAGGGAAGAAAAGATTTGAAATTTTCCTAACTATGTAGCCTCTGGGGGATAAATACAGACCTCTCTGTACCGATCCCTCAGACTCTACTAAGCATGTCTGTGAACTGTGAGACCCATGTAACCTAGAGCTCTGATACCAACTTGTCATGACTCGGATTTCCTACTCTCGGGAGTCGTGATGGCACCTACTAATGTGAGCTAGGCAAGCCGAATATTTAATAAATTACCTTTTTACCGATTTTATACTCTTTAACAATTAAAAATAATAATGTGAAAACAACGAAAAATTTTAAATAAGTGGAAGAGAAGTAATAAAATATCTAAACATGTATCCAAAACAACTATTTGAGCCTCAATTACCCAGAACTGGTGTCACAATGTCATAGACAATCTAAGAGTTCTAAATACAAGGTCTGAAAATAAAAGATATACTATCTCAGAATCATAGAGATGAAATAGGAAATAGGTGATAGAGGAGATGCTAGGGCCTGCGGACGCTTGCAGGTCTAACTTGGATCTCTGCGTGGACAGAAGATAACCACCCAATCTATGGTCTGAAGTCTACAGCACTGGGATCTGCACAAAAGAGTGTAGAGTGTAGTATCAGCACAACCGACCCCATGTGCTAGTAAGTGCCTAGCCTAACCTCGACGAAGCAGTGACGAGGCTAGGACCAAACTACCAAATAAACCTGTATATTTATATAATATACAGTGGAAAGTAAAGCAGAAATAAATAAGTAAAGATGGGAGGGAGAAAGCATGCTTCGTGGAATAACAGGTAAAACAGAATATCAAGAGAATTATAAAAGAACCATAATCCAACTACTAACAAGGATAAGAAAACAAAGGCAGAATTCACTTTCATTTCACATCTTGTTGCAGGCATGCAACCCGCTCCTATTTCACGTATCTCGTTGCAGGCGTGCAACTCACTCCCATTTAATACATCTCGTGGCAGGCGTGCCACCCGCTCCAATTTCATATATCTCGTGGTAGATGTGTCACCCACTCCCATTTCATTTATCTCATGGCATGTGTGCCACCAGCTTCCATTTCATATATCTCGTGGCAAGCGTGCCACCCGCTCCCATTTTATTTATCTTATGGAAGGCGTGCCACCCGATCCTAGTTACAAATCAACAACCACCACAAAGAATCCCGGCAAGGGAACAAGAGCAATATAATAACATCCCGGCAAGGGAACAAGAATAATATAACAACATCCCGGCAAGGAACAATAATATTTCAACAACATCCCGGGAAGGGAACAATAATATCAAAACAAACATCCTGGGAAGGGAACCATGATGATAATAACATGTGAGGCACAATAAACCATAATGGATTTCATAAAGATTATAATACAAGACTCAAGGGCATGCTTGACATCGACGTATAGATACTCGTCACAATGCCTATACGTCGTACTCCACAATTAACACGTAGCAAATAAGACATGACTCATAATCCCTCAAGATAAGGTTAGACCAAACAATTACCTCGATGCTACAAACATAATTCATGTCTCAACTATTGCTTTACCCCTTGATTCCACTACCAATTTGCTCGTATCTAGTCACAAGTTACTTAATTACATCAAGAAACGCTAAATGAATCAACTCTAATGCATGGAGATGAGTTTTATAAAATTTTACCCAAAATGTCAAAAATTTGCCCCGGGCCCACATGTTCAAAACCCGAGGTTCAAATCAAAACCCGATAACTCATTCTCCCGCGAACTCAAATATATAATTTATTTTGAAATCGGACCTTAAATCGAGGTCCAAATTCCCAATTTTTGAAAAACCTGGTTATACTCAAAACACTCAATTTCCCTCATGAAAATAAATTATTTTGAGTTAAAATCATGTTAAAGATGTTAATGATTGAAGGAAAAGAGTTAAACTTGACTTACAATCAATTTGGAAGAAGAGTTGTTCTTGAAAAATAGACCTAGGGAGTTTGTGTTTTGAAAAGATGTTAAAACTCATCTAAGTATAAAAGTTGCAGGTCTCAGATATGGGAATTGTGAACCCTGACCTCTGCTAGGTTGGGAAATGCGAAACACCTCTTGCATTTGCGAGTTGGGAATTGCAACTACAGCATCGCATTTGCAACTTAAGGCTGAAATAGGGGTGATCGCATTTGTGATCAAAACATCGCATTTGTGAGCAAAGACAAGCCTAGGTTGTTTCGCATTTGCGAGCCATGCGAAGCCTGCAGGCCTGTTCACACCAGCTAAAATCTGCAACTTTCTAAGTCTACAAAATCTACCCCGTGGCCTATCCAAAACTCACCCCGAGCCCTTGGGGCTCCAAACTAAATATGCATACCAACCTAAAAATATCATACGGATTCACTCGTGTATTCAGATCACTAAAATAACATCAACAACTATGAATTTAGCATCAAAATCATGAAATTTTCTCAAAAAATTCAATTTTCCAATTTTCTCAAAAACGATTTGATTCACGTCGTTTCAAGTCCGTTTCTTACCAAATTTTATAGACATCTTAAATCACATATAAGACCTGTACCGGGTGCCGGAATCAAAATACGGGCCCGATAACATCAAGTTCTAATCACAATTCATTTCCAAATCTCATAAACAATTTCAGGAAAACAATTTTCATTAAAAATTTATTTCTCGAGCTTGGGACCTCGGAATTCGATTTCGGGCTTACGCCCAAGTCCCATATTTTCCTACGGACCCTCAGGGACCGTCAAATCATGGGTCAGGGTTCTTTTACCTAAAATATCAACCGAAGTCAACTTAATTCATTTTAAAGCTAAATTTTATCATTTTTCATAGATTTCCACATATAGGCTTTCTAGCTATGCGCTCGGACCATGCATACAAATCGAGGTGATGTTAAAAGATATTTTTAAGGCCTTGAAATGCAGAATTTAATTTAAAAATAAGTGATGACCTTTTGGGTCATCACACCTTTTTCTTACCTCCAGACCTTCTAACAAGTATATCCAAAATAAAAATTCGTCTCAAGGGTTCCTCGAATGATCTTCATATTTGGTCCCTCACCAATAAGGGAATGTTCACTACTAGGTCATGTTATATGCTTCTAGAGATACCTAACATCATTGACTTAGAATTTGACTGGATTTGGAATCTAGACTGCCCCAACAAAATCAAATTTTTTCTATGGCAATGCTTACATGAACGAATTCCTTGCAAGAAATGCCTCTCACATATTGTACTAAAAATTGACCCCTTTTGTCCCATTTGTAAAAGTCCTAAAGAGGAATCCATCAAGCACATTTTCCTAAAATGCAAAGCCATCAACCAATTGTCGGCTGGCCTTCATTGGCAACACCACAACAACCAAAATAGTAAACACTGGCTTATACAGATACGAGACCTTAACTATCCACTACAAAATATTTTTTTAAACTAGAAATCTTATTTTCCTTTTATAATTTGGAACGTTTGGATCAATAAGAACAACAATAACCATAACAACACTACCAACCCTATTAGTGGTTCCTTTATCATGCTGAGGGCTATGGAATTCAAACTTCTCACAGGAAAAATTCCTATACACTCCCTCAAATTACTCATTAAAATCAATTGGCATAAACCTCTAAAGGTTTATTTTAAACTAAACGTTGATGCCAGCTTCATTAACGATAACCAGCATTGTGACTTAGGTGGTGTTTTCATAAATTTTAATGGTAATTGGGTTGTTGGATTTACAAAATTATCTCATGTTAATGGTTCAGTAGCAACTGAATTGAAAGCCCTAACAGAGGGACTCAAAACAACAAAGGAAGGGAAACTTTTCCCTCTTGAAATAGAGACAGACTGCTCAGAGGTAATCCAGGCAATACAGGAAGGTAATAATTCATTTAACAAGGTTTTTAATGATTGCATGTCACGACCCAATTTAGGATTGTGACCGGCACTTAGGAGCAAGTGCTCCCAAGTAAGCCTCATCGGTAATTTTACAGAAAATCGGACAGAGTTTCTCCTGTTTTTGGACCATCCCAAAAATTTTCCTGTCTCAAATCAACAACAAAACATCCTAATATCATATCAAACAATTGACAACTTTTCAATTAACCAATACAAGTCTCCACCATAACTAAACCACCAACTAACCACTAGAAATACTAATTTATCTCCAACTTTGATAAATGAGAATGATACTCAACATAAGACTATAATAACAAAAGAATACTCGTGACACCAAAATAATGACTATGGAGCGACTCTAAGAATTCAATGAAAAGACCATAACAATAAATAAAATCTCTGCCCACGCGAACAATTGCGAGGCTCACTGAGAAATATCGACCTGTGCGCTCTAATTAACGAAATCCTCGCCTGCGTCAACTGCTGTCTCTGTAAAAAAATTAGCGGAAAATGAGTCGCTAGCTCAGTGAGTAATAACACTTAACCACAACCGTTTTTATTCGGGAACAAGTCAGAAACATGCTTATAGCTCAAAGAGAAAATAACATAAAAATGCTCTTTCAGGAACAATAAATAATTTCCAATCTCATCACGTTTTTCTTGTAGTAAAATATAATTAACAATTCAATAATAAGCTCGGTAACCAATGTATAATATCAATATTCACATTTTGGGAGGTTTCAATGAACGGATCATGTAATCGGTATAACTGTGGACTTCTTCGCAAGAAGTCAAATATAACGGTAGTCCGTACTCGAGGGAAATCGGTAACTGTATGCTAGTTCTACTTTCCCACTAGCGGAGGCTATAACTGTAATCGGATATCTGTAAATACAAGGTGCACCAGGTCTAACGAACCCGCCGTTAGCTACGGGATCCTTCAAAGTCTACTCCCATTTATACTTGTCTCTGTAGTCCGTAAGTACTCGTAGAAAATATTTTAAAACAATATAGGGCATTTCAATTTTTTATCAAATCATGTAATTTCATTTCAATAACGGTAATTCTTATCTCAAGTAACGGTAAAACTTATTCAGTAACAACGAGAATATTCAGAATAACTATAAACGTCTAAAATAAATATGATAGTATCATATCGAGTAAAGGACTTGTCCCACATGCAGATTCAAATCAATCGGTAACATGCTCATGTTAAAATCATATATAAATCATGCTGGTTGTAGAAATACAAATTGAAGTAAGGTTACTACTCACTCTACTAGTGTCGAAATATCAAACTCGTCACTTCGAGCAATCCGTATGGCTTCTTCAATCACCTAAATTGTATCAATCTATGTATCAATTCCATGAACCATCAACATGCCAATACACAATAACCGACCTTTATGCTTTCTTGTTTAACTCTTAATTTGCCAAATTTGATTTTCCTACTCTACCCGAGAATACTTGTATACATTAATCATGCTCTTTAAGTCATATATAATTTTCTTAGCCTAAAGCAAAGTTACTGTAGAAGCTATATGATTCCAGATTACCTTTAAAATTTCTAGAGCTCGTTTAAGCTAATAACTAACTATGCCCTTATGGAAGTAGCTTTCTGTCACAAATTCTTCATTCAAATTGATTCATAATCAATCAATTTCAACCTTTTATATAATTTACTAGTTAAATTTTATACTAAGTTAAATACTTGTGTGTTTGGCGCTCTTTGTGGTATATAATTAGACTAATATATAGTTAGTGAACAAAAGAAGAAAACTTAAGAAATCTGTCAAGAAGGCTCAAATAAGGAGTTTAGATGATACCCGAAGAATCAAAAATTATTCGGATTAGCAGATGTTGCTGACTGTTGATACCATTCTTTGCTTTACAATTTTGTAGTGTCAAACTTTTGAACGTTTTTTTTTCCTTTGCTAAACAAGGATAACTTCACTGCTTTTGATTCTCTCCAACTCGTTGAACTCCCTCAATCTTCTAATTGTAATGTTTGATCCTCATCTGACAAAACCCTAATCCCTTTTGGTGTGCTGAAATACACCACCTTCTTTTTTGGTGGGCTTTGACCCAACTAGGTTTCAATAATTTATTATTTGTGTATTTATCTTTTTTTTTCTTCTTCTTTTTTTCAATTAAATTCTAGCTAAAGTACAATTACACCCTTATTTTAAATATGAGGTATTACATTCTTCCCACCTTATGAAATTCGGTCTCCAAATTTAACTCAAGTACGTATATATAGATTGAAATAAATAAGGATACTAGGCTCGCATATCATCTTGAAGCTTCCCATGTAGCTTCTTTAACTATATGATTTCTTTATAAAGACTTTCACAAATATTATTTTGTTACTTATCTGTCAACAATAGCTACCAGCTCCTTTTCGTAGGATAAGTTCCACTTAATTCAATAATTGGTACTTCAAACACATGAGAGAATTCTGATATACGTTTTCTTAATATAAAGATATGAAACAATTGATTAATGAAAGACAACTCAAGAGAGAATACCAAATACGCCATGGTTCCCAATTGGCCGATATCGTATGATCCTATAAACCTCGGGCTCAACTTCCCTCCCTTTTTTTTTTCACATTGCATTACACCTTTCATAGGTAAAACTAGTACGGACACTCTATCCTTAATTGCGAAAACCAAATCCCTTCTCGTTTTATCTGCTTAAGAAGTTTGTCTATTCTGAGATGTGAGTAATCTGATTATTGGACCTTGTCAATATCTTCTTGTACTAAGTCGGGTTCTAATAAGTTAGCCTTATTGGCTCCAAACCATCCGATAGGAGAATGGCATAGTATATTATACAGTGCTCCATACTGTGCCACCTATACATTATACCGAAAGCTATCATTGTAGGCAAATTCAGTTATAAATATATTATTGAGCATACAAACTACCTTCAAACTCAAAAGGTAAGCTCTCAACATATTCTTCATGATCTGTACATTACATTCAAACTACTTGTTTGTCTGTTGAGGAATGCACTATTAAGATTTTCTCGTGTAACCAATATTTCTTGAAAAGAATTTCAAAATTGTGCAGTAATTTGTCATCTTCTATAAAAAATAGTACACAATAAACCCTATGAAAGTTGACAATTTTCTATCCATGTATCTTTGTGAATACTCATTCTCAGCAAGAGAAGTTTAGGTGCGCAAAAGTGTACCTACTATGTAAGCCAATTTGCAATTTACCACATAGTTATAACCTCTAATTGTTTCAGCAGATTTGTCATAAAATTCACTTTGATTCCATTCTATCTCCCACTTTGAAATCTCAAGCTGTTGTGGTAGGGCTGAAGAGTTGCAAATGTTGATACGCTAACAAGTCAATCAGTTAAACAAGGTTAAGGAAATCTTCTATTTTTCTGTTCCTACGAATACAATTTTCTTCTAATCATGGTACACCTTACTAGACCCCGAATATACAATATATCTAGAGTTGTGAGCTCCTCAAGGATATCTCGTCTTAACACATCTACATCTAGTACACATAACTATTTACTTAGTCGAAGAATACAATTTTTGCCAATAGTCCGATCCTTGCTTTCACTAGATAGGATCTCATCTCCATGTTCGCATAATCGCTCATCTTTATATTGAGTGACCTTTATTAGCTTTACCAATGAAGACTTTACTTGAATACAAGCCAACAATAGCTATGAAATATTTTTTTTTTTGGTACTATTTAGTCTGTGCATATTCTTGACCAAAAGTCTCTTTATATTAGATATATTTGCCAAGTTATCCATGTTTTTTTTTTTGCATAGGCCATAATATTATCTTTCATGAACAATAAAAAAATAGTACAATTATATCTTTAGTAGTTCCCTCCACCAGCATTGCCAAATATTTATATCTATGTTGGTTTTAAATGCATTTCAAGCTCTTGTTCTAGGTATAAATCTCATAGGTTTCTTCAATAAAATAGGGTCTCTAAATTCTAAAAGGAAATACCACTATGACCATCTCCAAATCACGAGTGCCATAATACGACTTGGACTTCTTCAATTTCCTTGAAGCATAAGCTATCACACGACCATTCTTCTTTAGAAAGCATCCTAATCCTACCTTCAACGTATCACAGAACATCATGAATCCTCTTAAGCCTATTGGAATAAGCCTAACATTGGTGTGATTGTCAAACCTGCCTTGGGCTTTTGGAATCTCATTGTACATTCCTCATTCCATTGAAATTCAGCGCTTTTTTTTTTAACTTAGTAAGTGATAGAGTTCTAGAGAAATCCTACGCAATTGCCTATATATAGTACCATGTCAAGCCAAAAAAAGTCAATCTCTGTAGGAGAAATGGGTCACGGCCATTTATGAACTGTTTCTATCTTCTCAAAATCTACCATTTTTTCATTCTTAGATAACATGTGTCTTATGAATACCACTGAGTCTAGCTAAAATTCACAATTGAAGAATTTGGTAAAAAGTTATTTTCCCGCAATGTCTTTAACATATTATTCAAGTGATTCTCATGCTCTTCCTGGATATGAGAATATACCAGAATATAGTAACTAAAAACTTTTTTTTTCCGAAAATAACTTTAAACACCATATCTATTATACAAATCAATGTGGATGGAGCATTGGACAATCTAAAGGACTTCAGAAGTAACTCATAATGTTTGTACCGAGTACTAAGGCAAACGTCAAAATATCTTCCTTTCTTATTCTAAATTGATGATAACCAGCCTAAAGATCAATGGCCCCTTGTAACCAATTAAATAAGTTATCTGTACAAGACAATGGGTATTTATTGTGTATTTTTATCTTAAATAATTAACTATAGTTGATCCACATTCTTAAGGACTTATCCCCCTTTTTTTCACAAACAATATTGGTGTACCATATGGTGCAACACTCGGTATGATAAAACTTGTATCCAGTAGGTCTCTCAATTATTCAATTAGCTCTCTCAACTCTGTTGGTTCCATATAATACAGTTTGCGCGTCAGGCGTCAGTTCAATCTATTTCCCATATTGGAGGTAGTCATAGTAAATCGTTAGGAATACATTAGAGAAACTCTCATTATGATACTCCTTATTTTTTTCCTCAAACTAAGTGTTTCTTCTCTTGTGCTACCGTATCTATGAGACCCAAACAACCTTTCTGCTATAACCGTTAAGCCTTCAAAATATATGATTTGCTCATCTCTAAAACCTATAATCCTCTTTTTGGACAAAACTAGATTTTTAAAGTCCACCAACCTAATAGTCTTTCCGTAATAATCGAGGGTAGTATGGTAAGAAGATAGTTAATTCATATCCATCTGTATGTTAGAGTCAACCATATCAAGTACAATGTGGTTAGCTAGAGTTTCCTTCTCTTAACTTGAATCTTAAAAGTTTTAAATACATGTCTAACTACTATAGATTTTTCACAGAAATGGCAACCCGAAAGGATTGCTAAATATCTCAAAACATTCTTGATTTTTAAATCTTCGCCTCATATTAAAATCCATACTAAAAAATATTCTAATCTCGATCTTCTTATGTGAGTTCTTGCATGCCTATCATGTCCGACTTTTCAATCTTAAGTGCAACTGCTACAGAATAGGTTTAAGTCTTCATATATGTAGTTACTACCTCGTTTAAACGATTAACCAACATTTTAATAAGCCTCTAAACTTAAGACGTTGCTTGCATATCCAGCCGAGAAAGTTTGGTATTATATGTAGGTATACCCATTGTCTAAATCAATTTCTTAAATGATCTAGCAGGCAAGTTTACGTCACAAACTATTAAGAAGGAAGTGATTCAAAACACTTTAGTGAAATTATTCGCAAATTATTTGTGTTGCTCTTGTTGGAATCCCTAAGAATACGATCGATTTATGTATTTGACATATTCTCTGGTCTATAAGTTGCCTGTTCCATAGACCACTCCATGTAATATCCTGTAGCCCGTAATGTGGTAAATATTTTATCAAAAACCCTTAAGGATCATATGAACTATCAGAAACAATACACTTGGTAGTTACAACTTCGGGAACTTTATTAAGGATACTTTTATGTTCCCTACAATCTTCTACGTACATGATGACTCCAGAGCACTATTATGTTGCTTATTCTTCTTATGTTTATCTAGCATATCCATAAAAATCTCTTTTTTTTTTCTTGTTCATGGAGGTAAGTACCTTTTTGTGATAGCACTCCTCTTTCGCTGTAGTGTTAGACTAGTATAAATTTTCGAAATGGACCCTATTACGCTTCTTACCGGGAAGCAACTCATATGGCACAATAAACATTTCACTGATCTTATATACCACTTATGTAGCCTTTCTTTGCTTGAAGATCGTTGCATGTCCATTAGCAAAAATTGATGTCTTTGAAGTTTGGACCTCTAGCCAAATTCTATTATAAGGTAATTGGTCCGAGCCATACACAAATAGGATAGATAATGACATATTCAGTTATCTGACCCTAATTGCTACACACGTACGAAGAAGTAAGAAAGAAAGACAAGACGCATCATATCACGCCCTTGTAGAATCACGATTATGGGAATGGCCGGCTACATAACCATAATTGAGATTCTACTACCGACGTGTGCTCCATTAGTCACAAGAATAACCTAAGCTCTGATACCAACTTTGTCACGACCCAATTTAGGATTGTGACCGGCACTTAGGAGCAAGTGCTCCCAAGTAAGCCTCATCGGTAATTTTACAGAAAATCGGACAGAGTTTCTCCTGTTTTTGGACCATCCCAAAAATTTTCCTGTCTCAAATCAACAACAAAACATCCTAATATCATATCAAACAATTGACAACTTGTCAATTAACCAATACAAGTCTCCACCATAACTAAACCACCAACTAACCACTAGAAATACTAATTTATCTCCAACTTTGATAAATGAGAATGATATTCAACATAAGACTATAATAACAAAAGAATACTCATGACACCAAAATAATAACTATGGAGCGACTCTAAGAATTCAATGAAAAGACCATAACAATAAATAAAATCTCTGTCCATGCGAACAAGTGCGAGGCTCACCGAGAAATATTGACCTGTGCGCTCTAATTAACAAAATCCTCGCCTGCGTCAACTGTTGTCTCTGTAAATAATTAGCGGGGAATGAGTCGCTAGCTCAGTGAGTAATAACACTTAACCACAACCATTTTTATTCGGGAACAAGTCAGAAACATGCTAATATCTCAAAGATAAAATAACATAAAAATGCTTTTTCAGGAACAATAAATAATTTTCAGTCTCATCACGCTTTTCTTGTAGTAAAATATAATTAACAATTCAATAATAAGCTCGGTAACAACTGTATAATATCAATATTCACATTTTGGGAGGTTTCAATGAATGGATCATGTAATCGGTATAACTGTGGATTTCTTCGCAAGAAGTCAAATATAACGGTAGTCCCTACGGGATCCTTCAAAGTCTACTCCCATTTATACTTGTCTCTGTAGTCCGTAAGTACTCGTAGAAAATATTTTAAAACAATATAGGGCATTTCAATTTTTTATCAAATCATGTAATTACGTTTCAATAACGGTAATTCTTATCTCAAGTAACGGTAAAACGTATTCAGTAACAATGAGAATATTCAGAATAACTATAATCTTCTAAAATAAATATGATAGTATCATATCGAGTAAAGGACTTGTCCCACATGCAGATTCAAATCAGTCGGTAACATGCTCATGTTAAAATCATATATAAATCATGTTGGTTGTAGAAATATAAATTGAGGTAAGGTTACTACTCACTGTACTCGTGTCGAAATATCAAACTTGTCACTTAGAGCAATCCGTATGGCTTCTTCAATCACCTAAACTGTATCAATCTATCTATCAATTCCATGAACCATCAACATACCAATTCACAATAACCGACCTTTATGCTTTCTTGTTTAACTCTTAATTTGCCAAATCAGATTTTCCTACTCTACCCGAGAATACTTGTATACATTAATCATGCTCTTTAAGTCATATATAATTTTCTTAGCCTAAGGCAAAGTTACTGTAGAAGCTATATGATTCCAGATTATCTTTAAAATTTCTAGAGCTCGTTTAAGCTAATAACTAACTATGCCCTTATGGAAGTTGCTTTCTGTCAAAAATTCTTCATTCAAATTGATTCATAATCAATCAATTTCAACCTTTTATATAATTTACTAGTTAAATTTTATACTAAGTTAAATACTTGTGTGTTTGGCCCTCTTTGTGGTATATAATTAGACTAATATGTAGTTTGTCAACAAAAGAAGAAAACTTAAGAAATCTGTCAAGAAGGCTCAAATAAGGAGTTTAGATGATACCCGAAGAATCAAAAATTATTCGGATTAGCAGATGTTGCTGACTGTTGATACCATTCTTTGCTTTACAATTTTGTAGTGTCAAACTTTTGCACGTTTTTTTTCCCTTTGCTAAACAAGGATAACTTCACTGCTTTTGATTCTCTCCAACTCGTTGAACTCCCTCAATCTTCTAATTGTAATGTTTGATCCTCATCTGACAAAACCCTAATCCCTTTTGGTGTGCTGAAATACACCACCTTCTTTTTTGGTGGGCTTTGATCCAACTAGGTTTCAATAATTTATTATTTGTGTATTTATATTCTTTTTTTTCTTCTTCTTCTTTTTCAATTAAATTCTAGCTAAAGTACAATTATAACCTTATTTTAAATATGAGGTATTACATTGCAGGTGATTAATGCACCAATGGATGGTTACCCTCCAGAACACCACAGGGGAATAGAATTGCTCATCAACTAGCCAAAAAATACCTGGACATGGATAATCAAGTTTTTGGAATAGCTGGAAGAAGAAATGCCTAGGAGAAAAGAAAAAAAGTTTTTGTTGAACCTACAAGTGATGTAATAGATTTTGTGGATAGTAAAAGACTTGAAATTATTACTCATGAAAAACTCCTATCTTTTGATGCTTGCAAACTGTTAGCAAGCTTAGGTAACCAATGTATCCTTCGTGACAAATCTTATGATAAACATGTACCAGGCATTCCTTAGTGTGTGTATATATATATATATATATATATATATATATATATATCATGTTTGCTCAAAAAATAGATAGTATATAATATAAAAGAGACGATAACAAATAACAGTACGTTATATTACTAATAGAAAAAATAGTACTATTATGATATAGGTAAAAATGATAGTTTAAGAATAATACTAAAAGTTAGGATACTATTAAATTGATAGCACTGCAAAAATAATAATAGTAATAATAGTTATATAATAAGTTCTCAAACTAGTAACAAAATAATTAATCTGAAGTAGATATTTACCAATCCTCGGCAACGGTGCCAAAAATTTGACGAGTGTCAAGCGTATATGAATTTTAAACTCGTACTCTATCAAATTATAGTATTGAAAGATGTCGATCCACAGAGATTGGTTTATCCATTCTACAAATTGTTCTTTTTTTAATTACTATTTGAGAGAATCGGAAAAGTTGAGTTGAGAGTTAACAAGCAAATAATGAACAAACGAACCGTAGAGAAAAGTATTTTTGGCTTTAACAAATATGATAAAGATGTTGGGATACTGATTTCACTTGATAATTCTATGAAAAAGCATATATTTATTTTTCAGTCTCTATTTCTCACATAATGCATAAATGCCTCTCTCGATTACACTTATATATGATTAAATTGAACAATTAACAGAATTCTTCTCGGTTATACAAATTAATTATCAAGATAGTAATATTAAAGAATTAGAAATATATGTCTGAATTGAAACGTGCTCTTTTTTCAAAGTAAGTCCCTTTCGGTTACCTTGTTTTTTATAACTTGAATTTTACACTATTCACCTCTTTCGATTTCAGAATTAGTATAAATCAAATTATAACTCAAAACAGATAGATGTGATTAAATAAATGTCAACACTTATCAACACCACTAATAACCTTATCACCTCTTCTGCTTCTTTCGATTACGAAATGAATAACAGGTTAGTTCGTGGTATAAAGAGAATACGTGTAACTAAATTAAATAACATCTAACTATAAAAGTTGATAAAATTATAAATCGAAACTTTCAAACCAAACAAGTGAAACTGAAAAATAAACTTTCACTATTATATAAAATTATTAAGATCCAACATTCTCCCAACATAAGATAATTGCTCCATACTTGATCTAGTACTGCTAATAAAAATATTCATGTCCATTAAATAAGAAAATATAAAGAAATATTCAATAAGAATCATTTTGCCTATTTAATTAAAAATAGGAACTAGAGTAATTTCCAACCTTGAAATTTATTTAGAACTGAAATGAAAGTGTAGCCACCACCGTGGTCTATGAAGACCATAAAAAACTGAAATAAACTTTACAAGAGGAATGATTTCAATTCTCCCAAGTTACTTTTGCAGAGATTGGCAATGTCCATTTTATAGCCATAAGGTAACTTTATGGTAACCGTTCTACTTTGTTAGAAACGATTTTTGATTGAAAACGATTTTCTTGGTTGTAATTTTATTGTAGAATATCTTTCATTTTCTTTTCTTGACACGTTATGCTTCTTGGTTTTTACTCTGATATATTTCTTGCTTGAAATCTTCCTTGACCTTGCACCACTACTTTTGCACTCTTTCCTGCATTATTTAGTTAAATATGTGGAAAATATTTGATAATTTTTTATGATTTTACAAGGATAATCATATATTTAAAATCTAGAAAAATGCACTTATCAAAAGGCAATTGCTCTCATTTAAGGAAAGTTGAGAAGGAAACAAAGGAATTATTCGATAAATGATCCAGAGTTAGTTACGTTATGAATGCACTTAATGTTTCGTAGTATTACCCATGCAACATATATGCTGACAATCATACAGTTGTAAAAGACTCCGGTATAAGTTAAGAGAATGAATTGAGTCCAGGCCATAGACAAAGGATTGAATTGTTAGAAGATTGTATCATAAATATTCCATAGCGTCTATGAAGGGCTAAAGTAACACCATGAACCACAGATCGGAAGATAGCTTAAGCCTACATAAAGGTTGATCAGAAAGAAGAGGAGACTAAAGATGACGACCCGGCCAGTCGTCTCATGAGCTAACGCTATGATTCCCCTATTTCTGCTTCTTATTGCTTTATTTATCAGTTTTATACGTGATCGGATTGGTTGGCTCGGGTTCAGAAAGGATATGGTAAGGTTTGAGACACTTAGTCTCTTTTTAGGAAGCTTAAGTCAGAAAAGTCAACCGGATGTTGAGTTATGTATTAGAGGGTTCGAATGTGAGTTCTGATGGTTCGGATAGCTTTGGTAGTGTCATGGCCCAAATCCTAAACCATGCCGTGATGGCGCCTCTCGTGAAGACAAGGCCAACCAGAACAACGCCAACATATATTCTTAAGCAATTAATTAACAGTTATAAATCCAAAACGCATATTAAATAATCATAATGCGGAAAACAACAATAATCAGAAGGAAACCAACCCGACACAGCCCAAACCGGGGTGTCACAAGTCATGAGCTGTAACGACCCGATCGGTCATTTTGAGTACTAGCGCTCCGTTCAACAGTCAGAGGCCATGAACAGCTTTATTTTAGGTATTATGACTTGTACGTATGGTCGGAATTAAATTTTGGGAAGTCCAGTATTGATTTGGGAAGAGAATTCTTATTTCGGAAGGTTAAAGTTGAAAGAATGAACTAGGATTGGAATTTTGAGTAAACAACCTTGGAATCGAGATCTGAAGGTTCCCGGAGGTTCGTATGATGATTTCGGACTTAGGCGTATGTCCGGATTGGATTTTAGATAACCCGGGAGCGTTTTGGCGCCTATTGTGGAAGTTAGCAGTTTGGAAGAAATTTCTTAAGTTTGGCTTGAAGAGCATTTTAGTGTTGTCGATGTCCGTTTGGGATTGCAAGCCTGGGAATAGCTCTGTATGGTGATTCTAAAGTTGGGAGCACGATCGGAAGTGAATTCGGAGGCCCGTAGATCATTTTGAAGCTATTTGGCTAAAAATAGAAATTTGAAGGTTTTTGAGAAGTTTGACTGGAAGTGGACTTTTTGATATAGGGGTCTAAATATGATTCCGAAAGTTGGAGTAGGTCCGTAATATCAAATATGACTTGTGTGCAAAATTTGAGGTCAATCGGACATGATTTGATAGGTTTAAACATCGGAAACAGAATTTGGAAAGTTTAAAGTTCATAAAGCTTGGATTAGAGGTCGGTTGATGATTTTAGCGTTGTTTGCTGTGATTTGAGGCCTTGAGCAAGTCCATAATGTGTTTTGGGACTAGTTGGTATGATGGGTTGGGGTCCCGGGGGCCTCGAGTGGATTTTCGGGTGGTTAACGGATCGAAAATGGATTTTTGGAAATAGTTGAGCTGCTGGTTGCTGGTATTTCCGCTTTTGCGGAGTTGGGACCGCAGAAGCGGCCCCGCAGAAGCACGATGAAGCCAAAAAAGTGGTTGAGCATGAGGGTAGCCAGGACCGTAGAAGAGGCTCTTGATCTGTTGATGAGGAACCGCAGAAGCGGAGAGGGAGATGCAGGAGCGGAATTGACCAAGGGTGTGTGCACCGCAGATGCGGTCAAGGTTCCGCAGAAGCGGGACCGCATCCGCGGAAGGCGGATTGCAAAAGCAAAATGGGGAGGTCCAGTGGAAGCCGCAAAAGCGGCTATTTATCCGCAAAAGCGGGACCGCGGAAGCGGGATTTTCTCAGCCGAAGCGGAAGTAACCTGGAGGCAGAGGGTTGTTTTAAAAGTCGGATTTTGGCCATTTCTCTCACATTTTCCATGGCTTGGGTGATTCTTGTAGGATTCAAGAGAGGAGTTCATTCATCAATGATAAGGTAAACTAAACTCACCTATTATGAGTTAAATACATTGATTATATATGGATTTTAGCATGTAAATGGGTAGAAAATTGAGGGTTAGAGGAAGACCTAGAAAATTAGTGTTCTTGGATTTTGACCACGATTTTGAGTATGGAATTAAAGGAAAATTATATATTTGAGTTCCTAAAGTCATGGGCAAGGTTTATCTTCGAAAAATTTTGGATTCCGGGCATGTGGGCCCGAGGGCATTTTTGTCAACCTTTCGTTCAGGGTTAGTAATTTGTTATAAATTGGGTTGTAAAGTATAATTGAGCATATATTAATGGATTTGTATGATCGTTGGCTAGTTTTGGAGCATTGTGCATTGGTTCAAGTCTTCGGAAGAATGTTGAAATGTCGGTTATGAGTCTTCGGAGCGAGGTGAGTCTCCTTTCTAATATTGTGAGGGGGAATTTACCCCATAGGTGAGTTAAATTGGTTATGTGCTCCTATTTGTGGGGGCTATGTACGCACGAGGTGACGAGAGTCCGTACGTAGCTACTATATGCTATTGTCCGGGTAGTCTAGGACCCAAAAGCATGTTACACTTGGTTTGTTTGTGAACCCATTGATGGTTTGAAATGCTTAAATCACATTAAATTAGTAAATGAATTTCAAAAGGATTAAGCTTCATTTCTAAAAAAAAATTTGTTAAAGGAGAATTGGTTTTATCTGAATAAATGTCCCCCGATAAGTCCCTAATTGATTGATTGAGCATGTATTCCTTATGTGCATCTGTGTCGCATGCATGATTCGCGTGAAGGGTATGTGTTTACTTTTGGAACGGGCCGAACGCCTCGGCAGATTAAATAGATGCATCTATGGTATGGGCCATTCGACCCTCGGCAGTGCACAGTTTAAATTTCTGTTGTAGCGGGTCGTCGCCTCGGAATGATTTGCGCATGTTGGTGATGCTGCCTTGAACTTAATTAAGTTACTATTGCCTTTTTATGGCTTAAAAAATATTTGGATTATATTCAAAAGAAATTCTGAAAATTTCCTATGAAAGAATTACATGTTTTCTTGAATTACTATATTTATATATATATATATATATATATATATATATATTGAGAATGAATCATTATTGGACCATTAGAGAGCATCAAAGTTGACCATCTCGTCTGTACCCCTTCGGGATTAGGCGGGATACTCACTGAGTACACGTTAATTACGTACTCATACTACACTTCTGTGCATTTTTGTTGCACAGGTATGTATACCTCTAGCAGCCTACTGGGCATAGCAGCACGGATGACTCTGGGACTAGGTGAGCTGCATTGTTCGAGACGACCCATAGCTAGTATAGTTCCCTTCAGCATTTTTATTATTTATTCCATATCCACTGTATTTCGGACAGAGGTTGTATTTTATTTTCCTTATCGATAGTTTATCATGCACTTGTGACACTGGATTTCAGGGATGGTTTCAAAGGAATGTATGAACTGTTTAGCATGTAAATTCGATTTGAGACGTTATTCTTTAAAATTTTCTAAATATGGAAGGAAAATCCTGAATTTCAAAAGTGTTAAAAAAATGAAATTTGATTAAGTAATTTGGTTGGCTTGCTTGACAGCAGTGTCCGGCGCCACCACGACCCTTAGTGGATTTTGGGTCGTGACAACATGGTATCAGAGCACTAGGTTCCCGTTGGTCTCACGAGTCATGAGCAAGTCTAGTAGAGTCTCGCGGGTCGGTACGGAGACGTTTGTACTTAACCTCGAGAGGCTAAGGGCTGTTAGGAGTACTTCCCTTCTTGATTTTCTTTTCGTGCGGTTCGATTCCTTTGAGGCTTATGCCTTTGATTTCTTCCTACTCAATCTTACGCGAACGCTTGTTATAAATCGAAAATTGAAGGATTGCAATGGCACCACAAATGTAATGCGGGATGATTTTCCCGGTATACTTGATTGGACTATTATAGTCGCATTACGAAGGAATATTATATTATTTCAGCTCAGTAAAAGAACTTCTAAGAGCCTTGAGGCTAGGCACAGGTTGCCATAATGCTTATGAGCGATTATTCCGCAGTGTTGCTGTAATGGTAGGGTGTTTGCCCACGTGTTGGGGTAGTGAATTAATTGAAGGGAGGTTTACTCAGTGTGTAATCAAGGGATTCAGTATTTCATTCCCGGTAGGGGAAAGTCAAACGAACTGAGAATAGTCAGAAGTGGACTGGTGGAAGTAATAAAACGTAGTAATTGCAAGCGTGGTGGAGTTCTCCTCTACATTGGGGTTAGTAGCAAATTGTGGATTCGAGTTCTATGAAGATAAATTTTATTAAGACAACGACAGGCCAGCAAAAGATGAGAAAGGCATGTGGGAAGTGTCAGGCGGAGTTTTGAACTTCTAAAGGGCCAGGTATAAGAAGTGTAGGTCGAGCAGCTAATTAAAGGAGCAAGTTTGCCCAAAGTGGGAGAGTGGCAGAGCTGTATAGGGCTTAGTAGTAGGATGACTATGCGCCTAAGGAGAGTTTGGAATGATCTGGGATCTTAGCGTCGGGCAATTGAAGTCTGTAGGTTTAATTCGAAGCATGGGTTGTTATGCGGCAGGAGATTTGGTATGATGGAAAGGAGCTACTTGAAATGAAGTAGGATGCAGCATAACTCAGAATTTGAAAGGTGTTGCCGCACATTTAATTGATGTCCACAAGGGATAAATGGACCGGGACAGCTAGAAAGTGAGCTTGGACTCAGGATTTGGTTATTGGTTTCATGGTGATTGTATCCAGTACAGCAGCATTGGAAGGTGTCGGGAGGTGATTTCCACAGGCGAGTTATTTTCCCGTGAGCAGGTTAGCAGTCGCGTGGTTGGCGAAGCTTCTGCAAGGAATTATATTGGTTATCCAACAAAGAGATCGGTCGTGCGAATGTGGATGATGATTCAGAATACGAAAGATGGGGATTTACAGAAGGATTCCGAGAATTTGCGACGGATGATTGCGCAAGGTTATGGCAATAAGAGGTAAAGAATTCGGGTGAATTCTAGCGTTGTGTGTTAATGGCTTCAAGCTAAGTGGGAGAGCCCCACCACTTATGATTTGGGTTGCATGGTTAACTACCCGCGAGATTTCTAATTATTTGCATACTAAGGGGTTATCCCAGCTACGGAAAAATACCATAAGTAGTAATTTGAGCAGAGGAATTATTAAAGATGTGCTATGGTTAGCCTTATGGGCTCATGTTCGAACTTCGGAAAAGATTCAAGATTTATGCCTTATATAGAAACGGGTTAAAAGGGGAGTGACTCTGTCAGGTGCTTCATTGAAAGGGTATTAATGTTTTAGAAGATTCAGGAAGTTGATTATATTCGGGATCAAGTCAGAGCGGGTGGCTCTCAGCAACGGTCTTAGTGGAACTCAAAAGATAAAGTGTGGNATATAGGGAGTATGTTATGTGTTGAAGAGAATTAGTATTATTTCCAAAGCAATCAAGGATAAATTGGAAGGAAAGGGATTGATTAGCCATAGTTGAATTTGGCATGTTGGGGTCTGTGATCAGTTCATTCAGCGTGATCGAGTTATGCGTATGATTTGTGGCGGTACGAGTGAGGTTTGCCGACCGCCATAATTGACGTTATTCAGAAGCATTCTGATGTTATGGCTTGTTAAGTGAAAGCGGGTTCCGGAAGGAATATGGTAGCTTGGTCCACTATTTAGAAATTTTCATATCCTTCGTTTATGGGAATTCACTTGTGTGTTGCTATGATTCTCCTGAAGTGAGTTAAGTGAAAAGTTCGTATATGATGAAGTGTTAAAATATTAATGATTTTGGAGTTACGATGAAGATCGTGTTCTATTGTATGTTAGCACGTTGGGTGCAGTGAGTAGCATGGAAATTCACAGTGTGGATTGAGGTTGCAGTTTGCTGTTGGTAAGGATATCACGAGCTCGGATGAGCCAGAAAAGGGTGGAATAATTAAAGTAAATTGGTGTTGTCTTCAGCGTCACCCGAGATCGATGTTTTGTGGAAAAAGTCCTTGCATCCTGGTTAAGGATTCTTGATCACTTTTCAGCGTTAGTGTGGCCGATGGTTTGGATGAGCGGGCCCGTTATTTATTTCAGAAGTTACTGGGAGCGTGTCCAACGGGAAGATTGTATAAGTGTGACATGTAGTCACTTGATTGACTAAAGATTTGAACCAAGGATGAGGATTGTGGTAATATCATTAATTTAAGAATTTAGGCCTGGAGGGAACTTTGTTTATTAGGTTATGAACTAAGGAGGTTGCTCCGGTTATGATGGTTGTTCTTATGTGTTATGAGGAAAAGTGAGTTACTATGGACCTTTGAAAGATCATTAGCCAAGTTGGTGCAATCAAAAATCGGCTTGAGATTAGTGGATTGATTTGCAAGTGAACAGGGCTTTATATAAAGCCAGTTGTGTTCATTTTAGTAACGCGCTCCTTATGGAGTAGTCAGGGTGTTATCTCATTGTTAGATATTTCATGTAGTGATGCATTGCGCAGTGTGAGTTGTGAGGCGGCCTGAGAAATTGTGTATGTGTTGAGGATCAGCTTGGAAATGATGTATTGTGAGCAATATGGCTCTTGGGATTCAGATTTGTATATCGCACCTCAGTTGTGCTTGGGTTTTGTGGCTTATGGCGATGTATGTTCCCTCAGGGATGGTATTATGCACTTAGCGTGCTTGTTACCAAATTCGATATCTTGTTGTAATAGGTAGCTTGGTCTGATGTATATCTCTTTATGTGAAGTTCTATGTGTGGATCGGGTGGCACGCCGCCATGACTATATTGTGAGGATCGGGTGGCACGCCGCCATAGTTATGCTGTGTGGATCGGGTTTCACGCCGCAACAGTGTGATGTTGAGTGTAGTTTTCTATATGCTAATTTTGTATTCCTGCTTCCTATTTTCTAAAGAAAGTCCATAGTAGTGCGGGAGTTAGGTACTTCCTTCCAGAGTTCGTTTTCCTTTGGCATTGCGCTCGAACTGGTGGCCTATTGGCACATGGTAGCATATTCTGAGATTTTAACAATTTCTGGGGTGGCTTATTGCCTGAGCAGTTGTATCGGATGAGACGAGATCTCTTGATCTAGGATTTTGTGCAATCCAGCTGTATGAGGTATGTTATGGAGATAAGACCATTATTGGGTTCAGAATGAGGTGAAGGTTTTGTCAGGAGTATAGACCTAATGTTTTGTTGACTCGGCAGTCGATTATGAATGTTGGTACATCTCTTCCATCATGGCGGTATGGTTAAGGATATAGTAAGACCTGTATATATCATGGGATGCAATGGGAACATCAGATTAGTAGGATTTTGACCAAGTTGATCACAAAAAGGCTATTGTGGTCCTGTGGACTAAGTGTTGCAAAGTAAGAATCCAGAAAAGTTATGCAGTCATGTTTGAGTACAGCGTGTAGTGATTGATATGGTGGTCGTATGTTGGAAACGGGCCTGGCATAGGATTCCAGATGTTAGAATCGGGCTCTAAGGCTTATTTTCTTGAATAAAAGGGAATATCTTCAGAATTTATCGAGCTAATGTGCTCAGTTAAGTTGTGGTAGCATGGGAAGGTGCATGAGGTGCAAAACAGTGATTTCAGACTGCTTCCGTATAGTTCTCAGTACGTTTGAGGACGAACGTATGTTTAAGTGGGAGAGAATGTAACGACCCGACCGGTCGTTTTGAGTACTAGCACTCCGCTCAATAGTCGGAGGTCATGAACAGCTTCATTTCAGGTATTATGACTTGTACGCGTGGTCGGAATTGAATTTCGGGAAGTCAAGAGTTGATTTAGGAAGAGAATTCTTATTTCGGAAGGTTAAAGTTGAAACAATGAACTAGGATTGGAATTTTGAGTAAACGACCTTGGAATCGGGATCTGAAGGTTCCAGCAGGTTCGTATGATGATTTCGGACTTGGGCGTATGCCCAGATTGGGTTTTGGATAACCCGGGAGAGTTTTGGCACCTATTGTGGAATTTAGCAGTTTGGAAGAAATTTCTTAAGTTTGGCTTGAAGTGCATTTCAGTGTTATCGATGTCCGTTTGGGATTCCGAGCCTGGGAATAGCTCCGTATGGTGATTTTGGAGTTGGGAGCGCGATCGAAAGTGAATTCGGAGGCTCGTAGGTCATTTTGAAGCTATTTGGCTAAAGATAGAAATTTGAAGGTTTTTGAAAAGTTTGATTGGAAGTGGACTTTTTGATATCAGGGTCGGAATTCGAGTCCGGAAGTTGGAGTAGGTCCATAATGTCAAATATGACCTGTGTGCAAAATTTGAGGTCAATCAGACATAATTTGATAGGTTTAAACATCGGAAATAGAATTTGGAAAGTTCAAAGTTCATAAAGCTTGGATTGGAGGTCGATTGATGATTTTAGCATTGTTTGCTGTGATTTGAGGCCTCGAGCAAATCCGTAATGTGTTTTGGGACAGGTTGGTATGATGGGTTGGGCTCCCGGGGGCTGGATTTCCGGGTGGTTAACGGATCGAAAATGGATTTTTGGAAATAGCTGAGCTGCTGGTTGCTGGTATTTCCGCTTCTGCGGAGTTGGGACCGCAGAACCAGCCCTGCAGAAGCGAGGATAAAGCCGCAGAAGCAGTTGAGCGTGAGAGCAGCCAGGACCGCATAAGCGGCCCTTGATCCGCTTATGCGGAACCGAGAAGCGGAGAGGGAGACGCAGAAGCGGAATTGACCAAGGGCGTGTGGATCGCAGATGCGGTCAAGGTTCCGCAGAAGCGAGACCGCATCTGTGGAAGACGGATCGCAGAAGCGAAATGGGGAGGTCCAGTGGAATATTGATCCGCGAAAGAGGGACCGCGGAAGCGGGATTTTCTCCGTAGAAGCGGAAGTAGACTGGAGGCAGAGGGTTGTTTTAAAAGTCGAATTTTGGCCATTTCTCTCACATTTTCCATGGCTTAGACGATTCTTGGGGGATTCAAGAGAGGAGTTCATTCATCAATGATAAGGTAAGCTAATCCCACCTATTATGAGTTAAATATATTGATTATGTATGGATTTTAGCATTTAAATGGGTAGAAAATTGAGGGTTAGAGGAAGACCTAGAAAATTAGTGTTCTTGGATTTTGACCACGATTTTGAGTACGGAATTAAAGGAAAATTATATATTTGAGTACCTAAAGTCATGGGCAAAGTTTATCTTCGAAAAATTTCGGATTCCGGGCACGTGGGCCCGAGGGCATTTTTGTCAACTTTTCGTTCAGGGTTAGTAATTTGTTATAAATTGGGTTGTAAAGTATAATTGAGCATATATTAATGAATTTGTATGATCGTTGGCTAGTTTTGGAGCATTGTGCATTGGTTCAAGTCTTCGAAAGAATGTTGAAATGCCGGTAATGAGTCTTCGGAGCGAGGTGAGTCTCCTATCTAATATTGTGAGGGGAAATTTACCCCATAGGTGAGTTAAATTGGTTATGTGCTCCTATTTGTGGGGGCTACGTACGCACGAGGTGACGAGAGTCCGTGCGTAACTACTATATGCTATTGTCCGGGTAGTCTAGGACCCAAAAGCATGTTACACTTGGTTTGTTTGTGAACCCATTGATGGTTTGAAATGCTTAAATCACATTAAAATAGTAAATGAATTTCAAAAGGATTAAGCTTCATTTCTAAAATAAAAATTGTTAAAGGAGAATTGGTTTTATCTGAATAAATGTCCCCCGATAAGTCCCTAATTGATTTATTGAGCATGTATTCCATATATGTACCTGCGTCGCATGCATGATTCGCGAGCAGGGTATGTGTTTACTTTTGGAACGGGCCGAACGCCTTGGCAGATTAAATAGATGCATCTATGGTATGGGTCGTTCGACCCTCGGCAGTGCACAGTTTACATTTCTGTTGGAGCGGGCCGTCGCCTCGGCATGATTTGCGCATGTTGGTGTTGCTGCCTTGAACTTAATTAAGTTATTATTGCCTTTTTGTGGCTTAAAAAATATTTGGATTATATTCAAAAGAAATTCTGGAAATTTCCTATGAAAGAATTACATGTTTACTTGAATTCCTCTATCTGGATTAAAATCACGTTTGCAAAGTAAATTCACTGTTTAATATATATATATTGAGGATGAATCATTATTGGACCATTAGAGAGCGTCAAAGTTGACCATCTCGTCTCTGCCCCTTCGGGATTAGGCGGAATACTCACTGAGTACACGTTGATTACGTACTCATACTACACTTCTGTGCATTTTTGTTGCACAGGTATATATACCTCTAGCAGCCTACTGGGTGTAGCAGCACGGATGACTCTGGGACTAGGTGAGCTGTATTGTTCGAGACGACCCGCAGCTAGTATAGTTCCCTTCAGCATTTTTATTATTTATTCCCTGTCCACTGTATTTCGGACAGAGGTTGTATTTTATTTTCCTTATCGATAGTTGCTCATGCACTTGTGACACCGGGTTTCTGGGATGGTTTCAACGGAATTGTACTAATCATTTATTGTTTAATTTGAATTGAAGTAATGATTGTTTTTAAATTATGAAAAATGGAAGGAGAAACCTTGGATTTTCAAAAGTATTAAAAAAGGATTAATTGATAATTTAGTTGGCTTGCCTGACTAAGGTGTCCGGCGCCACCACGACCCTTAGTGGATTTTGGTCGTGACATGAGCTACTATAGAGTTTCTATAAGTCTACTAAATAGAACATCAGATACAAAGTCTGGAATAACTTAAATAGCATAAAAATATGGGAGTCAAGGGGCTGTGGACGCCAACAGCTACCTCGATGCTCCGATCTCGCTGCCTGATCTGGGAAGGATGTCAGTACTCAGGTGCGGACTCTGCTAATCCTGAATCTGCATGCATGGTGCAGGGAGTAATGTGAGTACTCCGACCCAGTGAGTAATAATAATAAATAATAACCGAAGATAAGAAATCATATAATTGCACAAAGCAATTCTATATCAAGCAGTAAAAATAGTAAAACAGTAGAACTGTACAGAATCAAATTAAATCTCCTTGTTAAATAAATCTGGGAAATCAGGTGAAATAACAAGTAAATAGTGAGTAGAATTCTGCCCCTCGGGACCAGTATCAATCGCTCAGAACAGTATCAGCCCCTCGGGCTCAGTATGACATCACATCACATGGGTACCCGCGCTCACTGTGGGTGTACAGACTCCGGAAGGGCCCCTTACGGCCCAAGCGCTATATCAACATAAGGCCTGAAAGCCTTCTCACATCACACTTGAGGCCTGAAAGCCTCCTCACATATCACTCGAGGCCTGAAAGCCTCCTCACAATACACTCGAGGCCTGAAAGCCTCCTCACAATGCACTCGAGGCCTGAAAGCCTCCTCACAATGCACTCGAGGCCTGAGAGCCTCCTCGCATCACGCTCAAGGCCTGAAAGCCTCCTCGCATCACGCTCAAGGCCTGAAAGCCTCACTCAGTCCAGAAACATCATAAGCCCATCGGGCATCAGTAAAATAATAGTTTTCAGCCCACACAACAGTGAAATATCACTAAAGTCTCAAAGATTCAATTAAAGCGACTGAGTTTGCAAAACAGTATAATTATTAGGACTGAGTTCAAATAACGTGTCAAAATAGTGAGGAAATAGTGATAACAATCCCTGAAGGATTCAAATAATCGACATTAAGCCCAAAATACGGCAATAAGCCCAAATCACGATGATAAACAAATCAGCTTAGTCAAATATGCGGTAAAATATCAAATGGGACAGACCAAGTCACAATCCACAGTAGTAAACAATACTGCACTCGCCATTAAGCACGTGTTTCACCTCAATATAGCACTAAGTTGTGCAAATCTGGGGTTTCAAACCCTCAGGATATCATTTACTATCATTACTCACCTCAAGCTGGCCAAAATATTAGCTCGCTATGCCCTTGCCTCACAAATCGACCTCCCCGCTCGTCGAATCTGGCCAAAACTACAACGAATACATTAAATAGGCTAAGGGAACACAACCCAATCAAAAAGACTCGAAAAATATCGAAATTCACGAAATTGGCAAAACCCAAGCCCCGGGTCCACTTCTCAAAAAATTAGAAAATCAACATCACCGGATTCCATGTCTCGCCACGAGTCTACACATATCAAAATTACCAAAATCGGAGTACATTTGACTCCTCAAATTCCACTTTGAAATACCAAATTTCCAAGCCCTAGCTTTACCCTCTTTTGATGAATTTTCACAAATTTCCATGTTAGTTCTACCATTAAATCATGTATTTAGGGCAAAGAACTCACCTCCAATCACACCTAGTCGAAATCCCCTTCAATTTTTGTCCAAGAGCTCTCAAGGTCGATCAAAGATGGTGGAAATGAACTTAAGCTCGCGGCAAAATGAGCTTTAAAACCCTTCTCTGAATAGTGATTTTCGCATCTGCGGTTCCTTTACCGCATTTGCGGCTACCGCTTCAGTGGTTCTACGTCCACTTCTGCGGGTACTCATTAAGACAACAACCGCTTCTGCGGTCCTATATCCGCATTTGCGGAACCCACTTCTGCAGATACTAATCCGCTTCTGCGGAAACACCATGGTCTCACATTTTGCACCTACGACTCTTCTACCGCATCTGCGGCATCGCAGATGCAGCTCCAGGACCGCACCTGCGGAAACAGCCACCTCCTCAAAAACTTGAATCTGTGACCATCTCCTCGCATTTACGGAACCGCATATGCGGAAACACTAGATACCAGCAACTTCAGAATCTCACCAAGTCCAAAAATCATCCCGATGGCCATCCGAAATCACCTCGTGGCCCTCGAGACCTCAACCAAAAGTGCCAACCCATCCTAAAACATCGTTCAAACTTGCTCCAATCATCAAAACACCACAATTAACACCAAAACCATCAAATTACATCAGATTCAAGCCTAAGTTCTTCTAAAACTTCCGAATTACGCATTTGATCAAAAACCCGACGAAAACACCTCCGAATGACCTGACATTTTGCACACACATCCAAAATATCCTAACGAAGCTACAACAACTCTCGAAATCCCATTCCGACCCTTGTATCAAAATCTCACCTATCAACCAGAATTCGCCAAAATACTAACTTCCTCAATTCAAGCCTGATTTTACACCGGACCTTCAAAATCAGTTTGGATCACACTCCTAAGTCATAATTCATCCCCCGAAGCTAACCGAATCATTGAAAATCACATCCGAACCCTCTAACTCAATAGTCAACATCCGGTTGACTTTTCCAAAACAAGTTTTCCTTAAAGAGACTAAGTGTCTCATTTCCATCCAAAACCAATCCAAATTGACTCATTCACCCAAGACTCTTATAATAAAACATAAGTAAGCAGAAAATAGGGGAAATGGGGTAGTAACTCACATGACGATAGGCCGGGTCATCACATCCTCCCCAACTAAAACAAACGCTCGTCCTCGAGCGGGTCAAGAAACATACCTGAAGCCTTAAACCGGTAAGGATATCTGCTCCGCTTCTCCTGCTCGGTCTCCCAAGTAGCCTCCTCCACTGGCCGACCTCTCCACTGCACTTTTACCGAAGCTATATCCTTTGATCTCAACTTTCGAACATGACGACCCAAAATAGCTACTGGCTCCACATCATAGGTCAAATCATCATCCAACTGAACAGTGCTGAAATCCAATACATGAGGCAGGTCCCCAACATACTTCCAGAGCATAGATACATGAAATACCGGATGCACGCCTGACAAGCTGGGTGGCAAGGCAAGCTCATAAGCCACATCCCCAATCCTCCTAAGTACCTCAAAAGGACCAATTAACCGTGGAATCAGCTTCCCTTTCTTCCCAAACTGCATAACACCCTTCATGGGCGAAACCTTTAGCAAGACCTTCTCACCAACCATATAAGACACATCCCGAACCATCCGGTCTGCATAACTCTTCAGACGCGACTGTGCTGTACGGAGCCTCTCCTGAATCAGCTGCACCTTCTCTAAGGCATCTTGAACCATCTCTATCCCCAATAACCTAGCCTCACCGGGCTCGAACCATCCAACCGGAGATCTATATTGCCTCCCATACAACGCCTCATACGGAGCCATATGAATGCTCGACTGATAACTATTGTTGTAGGCAAACTCGGAAAGTGGCAAAAACTCATCCCATGAACCTCCAATATCAATAACACAGGCACGCAACATGTCCTCCAATATTTGAATAGTACGTTCGGACTGCCCGTCCATCTGAGGATGAAATGTTGTGCTCAACTCTACCTGCGTACCCAACTCCCGCTGAAATGTCCTCCAGAATTGAGAAGTAAATTGAGAGATAATAGACACTGGAACCCCATGCAATTGAAAAATCTCCCAGATAAAGATCCCTACCAGCTGCTCCGAAGAGTAGGTAGTACATACCGGAATGAATTGCGCGGACTTGGTCAGCCGGACTACAATCACCCAAATCGAATCGAACTTCTTCAAAGTACGAGGGAGACCACTCAAAAAATCCATAGTAATCCTCTCCCACTTCCACTCTGGAATAATTATCCGTTGAAGTACACCACCCGGCCTCTGATGCTCATATTTCACCTGCTGACGGTTGAGAAATCGAGCCACAAATCCTACAATGTCCTTCTTCATCCTCCTCCACAAATAATGTTGCATCAAGTCCTGATACATCTTCGTGGCACCCGGATGAATGGAATACCGCAAACTATGGGCCTCCTCTAATATCAACTCCCGAAGCCCATTCACATTGGGCACACAAATCCGGTCCTGCATCCGCAACACACCATCCTCATCAATGGTCACATCCCTGGCATCATCATGCTGAACCCTATCCTTAAGGACAAGAAAATGTGGATCATTATATTGGCGCTCTCTGATGTGATTATACAAGGAAGACCGAGAAACCACACAAGCCAACACCCGACTAGACTCCGAAATATCTAATCTCACCATCCGATTGGCCAAAGCCTGGACATCAACTGCAAAGGGCCTCTCCCCAACTGGAATATATGCCAAACTCCCCATACTAACCACCTTTTGGCTCAAAGCATCGGCCACTACATTGGCCTTCCCCGGGTGATACAGAATGGTAATATCATAGTCCTTAAGTAACTCTATCCATCTCCGCTTCCTCAAATTAAGGTCCTTCTACTTGAACAAATGCTGAAGACTGCGATGATCGGTGAATACCTCATAAGATACACCATACAAGTAGTGCCTCCAAATCTTCAAAGCATGAACTATAGCCTCCAACTCCAAATCATGTACAGGGTAGTTCTTCTCGTGGGGCTTCAGCTGACGTGAAGCATAAGCAATAACTATACCCTCCTACATCAATACATATCTGATCCCAACTCTCAAAGCATCATAATATACGGTATAAGAACCTGAAGCTGAGGGCAAAACCAACACTGGAGTTGTGGTCAAGGCTGTCTTGAGCTTTTGAAAGCTCTCCTCGCACTCGTCCGACCATACAAATGGAGTGCCCTTTAGAGTCAACTTGGTCAAGGGCGATGCAATGGAGGAAAATCCCTGAACAAACCGGTGATAATAACCTGCCAACCCAGGGAAGCTACGAATCTCTGTGGCTAAGGTCGGTCTAGGCCAACTCTGCGCCGCCTCTATCTTCTTCGGGTCGACCTGAATACCCTTGCTGGACACCACGTGCCCCAAGAAAGCTACTGACCTTAGCCAAAACTCGCATTTGGAGAACTTTGCATAAAGCTTCTCCTCCCTCAATCTCTGCAATACAACTCGCAAATGATGTGCGTGCTCCTCCTAGCTACGCGAGTACACCAGAATATCATCAATAAAAACAATAATGAATGAACCCAGATGAGGACGAAATACAATGTTCATCAAATGCATGAACGTTGTTGGGGAATTAGTCAGCCCGAAAGACATGACAAGAAACTCATAGTGCCCATATCTCATCCTGAAAGCAGTCTTCATAATATCTGAATCCCTGATCTTCAACTGATGATAGCCCAAACGGAGGTCAATCTTGGAGAACAACCTCGCTCCCTGAAGCTGGTCAAATAAATAATCAATGCAAGGCAGAGGATACTTGTTCTTCACCGTTACTTTGTTCAATTGCATGTAGTCAATGCACATTCTCATGGTGCCATCCTTCTTCTTCACAAATAGAACTGGTGCACCCCACGGTGACACACTAGGCCAAATGAACCCCTTATCTAGGAGTTCCTGAAGCTGATCCTTCAATTCTTTCAACTCTACTGGTGCCATACGATATGGTGAAATTGAAATGGGCTGAGTGCCCAGCACCAGGTCAATACCAAAATCAATATCCCTGTCCGGTGGCATGCCCGGCAAGTCAGCGAAAAATACATCAGGAAACTCCCTCACAACTGGAATAGAATCAATGCTAGGAGTCTCGGCTCTAACATCCCTTATCAATGAAAAATATGAAAGACAACCGTTCCCAACCATACGCTGGGCCTTTAGGAACGAGATCACCCTACTAGGAACATAGTCAGTCATGCCATGCCACTCGATCCTCGGTACACCCGGTATAGCCAGAGTGACTGTCTTAACATGACAGTCTAGAATAGTATGACACCGAGATAGCCAGTACATGCCCAAAATAATATCAAAATCCACCATGCTCAATAGTAATAGATCAACTCAGGTCTCCAGACCCCCAACAGTCACCAAACATGACTGATACATATTGTCTACCATAATAGTATCGCCCATCGAGGTAGATACATGAATAGGTAAAGCAAGACACCCTCGGGTCGTACCCAAATGATGAGAAAATATGAGGACACATAAGAATAGGTGGAACCGGGAACAAATAACACTGAGGCATCCCTGTAGCAGACTGAAATAATACCTGTAATGACAGCATCTGAAGAAATAGCATATGTCCTGCCCTGAAGAGCATAAAAGAGAGCCTGACCACCGTCTGATCGACCTGCACCTTTGGGGAAACCCCTAGCTGCCTGACCCTCACCCCTAGCTGGCGGGGCGGGTGCTAAAGAAACTGGACCAGAAGATGAGGGCTGACCCCTTTACTGAGATGAGCTAACAGCACGACGAGGACACTGCCTCCACAAATGCCCAAACTCTCCGCACTCATAACAACTCCCGGGTGCTGGAGAATAGGACTGAAGGGAACCCTTCGCGCCAGAGTGACTAGCTGATGCACTCGGCCTAGAAGAACCCTGAGCAGATAGGGCTCGAGATAAACTCTGTGCTGGAAGAGTGCTGAGTGAAGGTTGACTCTGCTGAGAACCACGATAACCATGACCTGAAGATGCCCCACGATACTCGGGACGGGCCGATTGAGCGGGCCTGAAGGAACGACCCGACCCTGCTGGAACTGGCCCCTCGAAGGAGCACCATTGTAACTACCAGAACCTTGAGGCCTCTTGGCCTCTCTCTCCTCTCTATCATGTTGGTGAGCCGTCTCGATCTCCCGGGCAATATCAACCACCTCCTCAAATGAAATACCCAAAACTCTCTCTCTGGTCATCAAAATATGGAGATGATAGTTAAGACCATCCACAAACCTCTTGATCCTCTCGCGATCTTTCGGAACCATCTATGAGGCATGACGAGCCAACTCCTGATACCTCGCCTCATACTGAGACACAGTCATATCTCTCTATCGCAACCATTCAAACTGCCTGTGCAGCTCCTCTCTGCGAGACTGCGGGACTACGGTACATACTTCTCCAAAAAGAGAGTGGAGAACTCCTGCCAAGTCAAAGGTGCTGCACCAGCCGGCCTACGCTGCTCATACACCTCCCACCAAGTGAAGGAAGCTCCAGTAAACTGAAAAGTAGTAAAAGCCACACCGCTGGACTCAAGGATCCCCGCTGTACAGAGCATACGCTGATACCTGTCAAGAAAACCATGGGCATCCTCACCCTCAGCTCCACTAAATGTCGGAGGCTGGAGTCTACCAAACCTCTCGAGGCGATGTTGCTCATCCTTGGGCATAATTGGAACCCTGAACTCCTGTACTAGAGAAACTGGCTGAGCTGGAGGTGCCTCTAGAGTCTGTAATCCCTAAACTACCAGCTCAGGTGTGCGAGCAGCGGGGGTCTGATTGCCTCCCCCGGCCTGTGAAGTAGCTGCTACTACTATGGTGGCTGAAACCACCTGAGTCGGGCCCGTGCAAACTGTCAATATCTGGGCCAATATCTCCTGAAGACAAGGCCAGTCAGAACAACGCCAACACCTCTTCTTAAGCAATTAATTAATAGTTATAAATCCAAAATGCGTATTAAACAATCATAATGCAGAAAACAATGATAATCAGAAGGAAACCAACCCGACACAGCCCAAACCGGGGTGTCACAAGTCATGAGCTACTATAGAGTTACTATAAGTCTACTAATTAGAACATCAGATACAAAGTGTGAAATAACTGAAATAGCATAAAAATAGAGGAGTCAAGGGGCTGCGGACGCCAACAGCTACCTAGATACTCTGATGTCACTGCCTGATCTGGGAAGGATGTCAGCGCTCAGGTGCGGACTCTGCTAATCCTGAATCTACACGCATGGTGCAGAGAGTAATGTGAGTACTCTGACCCAGTGAGTAATAATAATAAATAATAATAGAAGATAAGAAATCATATAACTACACAAAGCAATTCTACATCAGGCAGTAAAAATAGTAAAACAGTAGAACGGTACAAAATCAAATGAAATCTCTTTTTTAAATAAATCCGGTAAATCAGGTGAAACAACAAGTAAATAGTGAGTAGAAATCTGCCCATCGGGCCTAGTATCAATCGCTCAGAACAGTATCAGCCCCTTGGGCTTAGTATCACAACACTCAAAATAGTATCAGCCCCTCGGGCTCAGTATCACATCACATGGGTACCCGCACTCACTAAGGGTATGCAGACTTCGGAGGGGCCCCTTACGGCCCAAGCGCTATATCAACATAAGGCCTGAAAGCCTTCTCATATCACTCTCGAGGCCTGAAAGCCTCCTCATATATCAGTCGAGGCCTAAAAGCCTCCTCACAATACATTCGAGGCCTGAAAGTCTCCTCACAATGCACTCGAGGCCTGAAAGCCTCCTCACAATGCACTCGAGGCCTGAAAGCCTCCTCACATCACGCTCAAGGCCTGAAAGCCTCACTCAGTCCAGAAACATCATAAACCCATCGAGCATTAATAAAATAATAGTTCTCAGCCCACACAACAGAGAAATATCATTAAAGTCTCAAAGATTCAATTAAAGCGACTGAGTTTGCAAAATAGTATAATTATTAGAACTGAGTTCAAATAACGCGTCAAAATAGTGAGGAAATAGTGATAACAATCCCCGAAAGATTCAAATAATCGACATTAAGCCCAAAACATGGCAATAAGTCCAAATCACGATGATAAACAAATCAGCTTAGTCAAATATGCGGTAAAATATCAAACGGGACGGACCAAGTCACAATCCCCAGAAGTAAACAACCTCGCGCTCACCATTAAGCACGTGTTTCACCTCAATATAGCACTATGTTGTGCAAATACGGGGTTTCAAACCCTCAGGATATCATTTACTATCATCACTCACCTCAAGCCGACCAAAATCCTAGCTCGCTATGCCCTTGCCTTGAAAATCAACCTCCCTGCTCGTCGAATCTGGTCAAAACCGCAACGAGTACATTACAATAGGCTAAGGGAACACAACCCAATCGAAAAGACTCGAAAAATATCAAAATTTATGAAATTGGCAAAACTCGAGCCGCGGGCCCACTTCTCGAAAAATCAGAAAATCAACATCACTGGATTCCTTATCTCGCCATGAGTCTACACATATCAAAATTGGAGTCTATTTGGCCCCTCAAATTCCACTTTGAAATACCAAATTTCCAAGCCCTAGCTTTACCCTCTTTTGATGAATTTCCACAAATTTCCATGTTAATTCTACTATTAAATCATGTATTTAGGCCAAAGAACTCACCTCCAATCACACCTAGTCGAAATCCCCTTCAATTTCTATCCAAGAGCTCTCAATGTCAATAAAAAATGGTGGAAATGAACTTAAGCTCGCGGAACAAAATGAGTTTTAAAACCCTTCTCTAAACAGTGATTTTCGCATCTGCGGTTCCTTTACCGCATTTGTGGCTACCGCTTTTGCGGTTCTACCTCCGCTTATGTGGGTACTCATTAAGCCAACAACCGCTTCTACGATCCTATATCCGCATTTGCGGAACCCATTTCTGCGGATACTAGTCCGCTTCTGCGGAAACACCATGGTCTCACCTTTCGCACCTGCGACTCTTCTACCGCATCTGCGGCATTGCAGATGCGGCTCCAGGCCCGCACTTGCGGAAACAGCCACCTCCTCGAAAACCCGCACCTACGACCAGCCCCTTGCATCTAGGGAACCGCATATGCAGCCCTTTTCTGCAGATGCGGAAACACCAGATACCTGCAACTTCAGAATCTCACCAAGTCCAAAAATCATCCCGATGGCCATTCGAAATCACCCCAAGGCTCTGGGGCCCTCGACCAAAAGTGCCAACCCATCCTAAAACATCGTTCATACTTGACCCAATCATCAAAACACCACAATTAACACCAAAATCATCAAATTACATCGGATTCAAGCCTAAGTTCTTCTAAAACTTCCGAATTACGTATTTGATCAAAAACCCAACCAAAACACCTCCGAATGACCTAAAATTTTGCACACACATCCAAAATCTCCTAAAAAAGCTACAGCAACTCTCGGAATCCCATTCCGACCCTCAGATCAAAATCTCACATGTCAACCGGAATTCACCAAAATACTAACTTCGCCAATTCAAGCCTAATTCAACACCGGACCTCCAAAATCAATTATGATCACACTCCTGAGTCACAATTCATCTCCCGAAGCTAACCGAATCATCGGAAATCACATCTGAACCCTCTAACTCAATAGTCAACATCCAGTTGACTTTTCCAAAATAAGCTTTCCTTAAAGAGACTAAGTGTCTCATTTCCATCCAAAACTAATCCAAATCAACTCATTCACCCAAGACTCTTATAATAAAATATAAGGAAGCATAAAATGGGAGAAACGGGGTGGTAACTCACATGACGACGGGCCAGATTGTCACAGGGAGGTGATTTGGGATTAGGAGCATGATCGGAATGAGTTTTGAAGGTTTGGAGTAGATTTAGGCTTGAATTGGGGAAGTTGGCATTTTGGCGATTTTCGGTTGGTAAGTGAGATTTTGATATAGGGGTCGGAATGGAATTTTGAGAGTTGCAGTAGTTTTGTTGTGTTATTTGAGATGTGTGTGCAAAATTTCAAGTCATTCGGACATGGTTTGGTTGGGTTTGTGATCAAAAGCGAAATTTGGAAGATTTTGGAAACTTAGGCTTGAATCTGATGTGTTTTGGTTGATTCATTGTTGTTTGAGGTATTTTGAAGATTTTTCCAAGTTTGAATAAGGTTATGGGTTATGTTTGTGTGTTTGGTTGAGGCCCGAGGGGCCTCGGTGTGATTTCGAATTGTTGACGGAGAGTTTGAGATTTTTATGAAGCTGCTGATTTTCTGCTTCTAGTATTTCCACACCTACGATGTGGGGACTGCATGTGCGATGCCATAGATGTGAGGGAGGAGCCGCAGAAGCGGAAAGGAGCTAGGGAGGCAGAAACCGCAGATGCAATTGGAGGACCGCACCTGCGATGGCACAGGTATGGAAATGGGAACTTAAGTGAGGACTGCAGATGCGGTGGTCTTGTCTATAGAAGCAGTACCGCAGATGCAGAAATGCCGGGGTCAGAATGTATAAGTTACTTCCTTTGTGAATTTTAGAGGGTTTCACCATTTTTAAAAGCGATTTCTGGAGTTTTGGACGATTTTGAAGAGAAAATTCAAGGGAACTTCATTGAGGTAAGGATTTTGGACCTAAAACTCACTCCTATAGTATTATTTCACGGATTAGAGCTATAATTAATGGAACATAAGGGTTAAATTTGGGGAAACTAGGGCTTAGAAACTTACACCTTTGATTGGGGATTTGAGGGACCATTGGTGGTCGGATTTTGGAGCTTTTGATATGTATGAACTCGTGGGGAGATAAGGAATCTATTGATGTTAATTTTATTGAATTCCGAGATGTGGGCTCGAGGGTAAAATTTTGGTAATTTCGGGATTTATGCTATAAATTGATTATTTTCGCTTGGGCTTCATTCCCTTATCATATTTTGATATCATGATTCTGATTTTGGATAGATTCGTCGCGAGTGAAGGCTGATTCAATGGCCAAAGGCATCGCAGGCTAGAGATTTAACCGGATTGAGGTGAGTAATGATTGTAAATGATGTCCTGAGGGTATGAAATCACGGATTGCACATCATTGTGCTATATTGAGGTGACGCATACGCTTGATGACGAGTGTGGGGTTGTGCACTATTAGGGATTGTGACTTAGTCCGTACCGAATGACTATTTTACTGCGTATTTGGTTGAAATCTATTTTCTTTCATCATGATTCGGGCTGAATGCTATATTTGGGCCTCGTGCCAACTACGTGAACCCTTCAGGGATTTTTATTGATATTTGCTCACTGTTTTAATTCTATACTCGAACTCGGTCATGTTAAATTCCACTGTTTTCATACTCAGCCATGTGTACTCTATTTTTAACACTTAAATGATCCTTAAATGATATTAAGCTGAGAATCTTGTTTTACTATTGCCCGGGTGGCTTGTGAAGATTTTGACTGAGTAAGGCCGAGGGACTATATTGTGAGGAAACATTTGGTTATGATTATGAGGCCGAGGGCCTGAGATATGTACGCCACGAGGTGGCTTGATGGATATAAGGCCAGGGGCCTAGTGATGATGCCACGAGATGGCTTGATATTGCGTTTGGGCCGTAAAGAGCCCCTCTAGGAGTCTGTACACCCCCAGTGAGTGTGGGTACCCATTATCATGTGAGATATAGGCCAAGGGGCTAGTATTGTTCTGAGATATTGCCCCAGGTGAGGATTTGTTGACATTGCCCTGAGGGGAGAATCTTAGTGAGATTATCTTTCTTATTTATATGTCAATTACCTGTTTAATTGTTGAAAAGGTATTTCCTGAGGTTTCAACTGAACTTAAATGATTTTACATATATTTGCTGGTTTTACTGCTTCATTATAGCCTTTAATGTGCCTTACGTGTTTTTCATATCTCTTAGTCATTTATTTATGATTATTACTCACTGAGTTGGAGTACTCACTTTACTCCTTGCACCTTGTATGCAGATTCAGGCGCATCTGGTACCTCTCCCAAGTGTTGATCTTTCCAGCTCAGGCAGATATGAAGATTCTCTATGTAGCTGCCGGCGTTCGCAGTCCAGAGCTTCTTCCTTATCTTATTTCTCCTTGTTTTAGTTTTGTATTGAACTCTGTAGACTTTTCCTTGATTATTCCGGATTTTAGATGCTCATGACTAGTGACACCCCGGTATCAGGTTGTTTTGGGTTGTTCTTCCACTTATTTGTATTGTTGACTGCTTAAATATTGGATTATTTATCATGTATTAGACGTAATTCTCATTAATAAATGCTTAAAACTGAAATGGTTAAGTATCAGTTGGCCTTGTCTTCACGAGAGGCACCATCACAACCAGGTCCAAGTCTAGGGTCGTGGCAAGTTGTTAATAGAGCCTAGGTTACATAGGTCTCACGAGTCATGAGCAGGTTTAGTAGAGTCTTGCGGATCGTACAGAGATGTCTGTATTTATCCGCAAGAGGTTGCAAAACCTATAGGAAAAACTTCATATTCTTGAAATTCTTGTCGTGTGAATTTGTTGATCCGAGTACGAAACTTCTATTACTCTATTCTCTCACAGATAGTAAGGACATGCGCTAACGGTCAGGATGGATGACCACTAGTACCACCAGTTGTGGCCACTAGAGGCCGAGGACGCAATCGTGGTCACGGTAGGGGTAGAGGTGTGGCCCGCACAGTAGCTAGGGAAACACTTGCAGATCCACCAGCCAACCCAGTTTAGGATCAGGTCCCAGTTGTGGATGCTCCAGCAACACTAGCTCAGGCACTAGTTGTGCCCATTGTGATTCTGGGTCTTCTGGAGGCCTTGGCTTATATCCTATTAGTTTTCACAGGCCTAGCTCAAGTGGTTTCAACCACTACAACTGTAGGTATTTCTCAAGCCGGGAGAGGCAATTAGACTCCCGCCGCTCGCACACCGAACAGGTCGTGCGGGGACTTCAAATGCCGGGGGCACACCCAGCCCAACCGGTTGTAGCTGCTCAGGACTATGTAGTTAATGCCATGCCAGAGGACGAGCTGCGCAGGTTTGAGAGGTTTGGTAGACTTCAGCCTCTGACCTTCAGTGGTACAGAGGGCAAGAATGCCCATGGTTTCTTAGATAAGTGTCAGAGGATGCTTCGTACAGCTGGTATTCTGGAGACCAGCGGGGCCGCTTTCACTAGTTATCAGTTTTCTAGAGCTGCCTTCACTTGGTGGGAGGAATTTGAGAGGCGTAGGCCTGTTGGTATAGCACCCCTTACCTGGCAGCAGTTCTTTGTTCTCTTTCTAGAGAAGTATGTGTTACAGTCTCACAGGGAGCAGCTGCGTAGGGAGTTTGAGTGGTTGCGTCAGGGAGAAATGATTTTGATGCAGTATGAGATGAGGTTTTTTGAGTTAGCCCGTCATGTGATTTGGTTTGTCATGACAGATAGAGAGAGGATTGAGAGGTTTGTTGATGGCCTCACTTATCAGCTTCATATTCTTTTGACCAGGGAGAGGGTTACTGGTGCGACGTTTGAGGAGGTTGTAAACGTTGCTCGTGAGATTGAGTCTATTTGTCGCCAGGAGTAAGAGGAGAGGGAGGCCAAGAGGCCTCGAAGATCTGGTATTTATAGTGGTGCTCTGTCTAGAGGCCAGTTTCAGCATGGCAGAGGCCGTCCATTCAGGCATGCTCAGCCAGCTCGCCCAGGTTATCATGGGGCATCATCGGGTCATGGTTATCACAGTTCTCATCAGGGCCAGTCATCACTTAGTGCCCTTCCAGCTCAGAGTTCGTCCCTTGCTCCATCAATTCAGGGCTCTTCTATGCTAGGTGCATTTGCTAGTCACTTTGGTGCGACGGGTTCCCTTCAGTCCCCTTCTCCAGCACCTAGGAGTTGTTATGAGTGTGGAGAGATAAGTCATATGTGAAGGTAGTGCCCTCGTCGTCTTGCGGGTTCATCCCAGTAGAGGGGTCAGTTATCGGCTTCAGTTCCCGTTGCTTCATCACCACCCACCCACCCAGCCAAGGGTGGAGGTCAGTCAACTAGGGGTCTCTCTAGAGGGGGAGGTCGATCAGGTGGCGGCCAGGCCCATTTCTATGCATTTCCTACTAGACCCGATGCTATTACTTCCCATGACATTACAGGTATTGTTTCAATCTGCCACAAAGATGCCTCTGTATTATTTGATCTCGGTTCCACCTTTTCTTATGTGTTATCATACTTTGCTTGTTATTTGGGTACGCCCCATGACTCTCTTACTTTGCCTGTTCATGTATCTACTCCGGTAGGCGATACTATTATTGTAGACCGTTTGTACCGGCTGTGTGTGGTGCCCATTGGGGGTCTGAAGACCCCAAGTGGATCTTTTATTATTCTGTATGGTGGGTTTTGATGTCACTTTGGGCATGGATTGGCTATCTCCGTGTCGTGCTATTTTGGACTATATTGCTAAGACAGTCACTTTGGCTATACCGAGTGTGCTACGGATTAAGTGGCGAGGTGTGACTGATATGTTCCCAGTAGAGTGATCTCATTCTTGAAGGCCCGGTGTATGGTTAGGAAGGGTTGTCTTTTGTACCTAGCTTTTGTGAGGGATGTCGGTATTGAGACTCCCAATATTGATTCTGTTCCAATTGTGAGGGATTTTCCCGATATGTTTCCTACAGACCTACCGATCATGCCACCAAATAGGGATATCGATTTTGGTATTGACCTAGTGTCGGGCACTCAGCCTATTTTTATTCTGTCGTATCGTATGGCACCAGCAAAGTTGAAGGAGTTAAAGGAGCAGCTTCAGGAACTCTTTGAGAAGGGTTCCATTCAGCCTAATGTGTCACCTTGGGGTACGTCGATTCTATTTGTGAAGAAGAAGGATGGCACTATGAGAATGTGCATTGATTATAGTCAATTGAACAAAGTAACAGTTAAGAACAAGTATCCTTTGTCTCGCATTGATGATATATTCGACCAGCTTCAGGGAGCGAGAGTGTTCTGCAAGATTGATCTTCGTTCAGGTTATCGCCAGTTGAAGATCAGGGACTCGAATATTCTTAAGATAGCTTTTAGGACCAGATATGGTCATTATGAGTTCTTGGTGATGTTTTTTGGGCTGACCAATGCCCCAGCCACGTTCATGAATTTGATGAATAGAGTGTTTCGGCCTAATCTCGACTCATTTTTCATAGTCTTTATTGATGATATTTTGGTGTATTTGCGTAGTCAGGAGGAGCACGTGGAGCATTTGAGGGTTGTGTTGCAAAGATTGAGGGAGGAGAAGCTTTATGCAAAATTCTCCAAGTGTGAGTTTTGGCTCGGTTCAGTGGCTTTCTTGGGGCACATGGTGTCCAGCAATGGTATTCAGGTTGATCCAAAGAAGATAGAGGCAGTTCAGAGTTGGCCCAGATCGTCCTCAACTACAAAGATTCGTAGCTTTCTTGGTTTGGTGGGTTATTATTGCTAGTTTGTTCAGGGATTCTCGTCTATCGCATCGCCCTTGACCAAGTTGACTCAGAAGGTTGCTTCATTTGTATGGTTGGACGAGTGTGA
Organism: Nicotiana glauca; assembly: GCA_026770625.1. Taxonomy (NCBI): domain Eukaryota; kingdom Viridiplantae; phylum Streptophyta; class Magnoliopsida; order Solanales; family Solanaceae; genus Nicotiana; species Nicotiana glauca. The sequence goes on from MU723431.1 coordinate 231,903, forward strand.
GGAGAGCTTTTAGAAGCTCAAGACAGCTTTGACCACATCTCCAATGTTAGTTTTGCCATCAGCTTCAGGTTCATATACCGTGTATTGTGATGCTTTGAGGGTTGGTATTGGTTGTGTATTGATGTAGGAGGGTAGAGTTATTGCTTATGCTTCTCGTCAGTTGAAGCTCCATGAGAAGAACTACCCCGTTCATGATTTGGAGTTGGCTTCCATAGTTCACGCGTTAATGATTTGGAGGCATTACTTGTATGGTGTGTCTTGTGAGGTGTTTACTGATCATTATAGCCTCCAACACTTGTTCAAGCATAAGGATCTCAATTTGAGGCAGCGGAGGTGGTTGGAGTTGCTTAAGGATTATGATATCACTATATTGTACCATCCGGGAAAGGCCAATGTGGTGGCCGATGCTTTGAGCCGAAAGGTAGTGAGTATGGGGAGTTTGGCATATATTCCAGTTGGGGAGAGACCTCTTGCAGTTGATGTTCAGTCGTGGTCCAATCGTTCGTGAGGTTAGATATTTCGGAGCCCAGTCGAGTATTGGCTTGTGTGGTTTCCCGGCCTTCTTTATATGATTGCATCAGAGAGCGCTAGTATGATGATCCACATTCGCTTGTCCTTAAGAAAAGAGTTCAACACGATGATGCTAAAGATGTGACCATTGGTGATAATGGGGTATTGAGGATGCAGGGCCGGATTTGTGTGCCCAATGTGGATGGTCTTTGGGAGTTGATTATGAAGAGGCCCATAGCTCTCGGTATTCCATTCATCCGGGTGCCGCGAAGATGTATCAGGATTTGAGGCAGCATTATTGGTGGAGGAGAATGAAGAAAGACATTGTGGGATTTGTAGCTCGGTGTCTCAATTGTTAGCAGGTGAAATATGAGCATCAGAGACCGGGTGGCTTGCTTCAGTGGATGGATATTCCAGAGTGGAAGTGGGAGAGGATCAATGTGGACTTTGTAGTTGGACTCCCACGGACTTTGAGGAATTTCGATGCTATTTGGGTGATTGTGGAATAGTTGACCAAGTCTGCGCACTTCATTCATGTGTGTACTACCTATTCTTCATATGCAGAGATCTATAACCGGGAGATTGTTCGTTTGCATGGTGTCCCAGTTTCCATCATTTTAGATAGGGGCACTCAGTTTACATTGCAGTTTTGGAGGTCTGTGCAGCTAGATTTGGGTACTCAGGTTAAGTTGAGCACAGTTTTTCACCCTCAAATGGACGGGCAGTCCGAGAGCACTATTCAGATATTGGAGGACATGTTGCGTGCTTGTGTCATTGATTTCGGATGGTCATGGGATCAATTTTTACCGCTTGCAGAGTTTGCTTATAACAACAGCTACCAGTCCAGTATTCATATGGCTCCATACAAAGCTTTATATGGGAGGCGGTGTAGATCTCTAGTTGGTTGGTTTGAGCCGGGTAAGGCTAGGCTATTGGGGACAGACTTGGTGTAGGATGCTTTAGAAAAGGTGAAGGTGATTCAGGAGAGGCTTCATACAGCACAGTTGAGGCAAAAGAGTTATAGTGACAGGAAGGTTTGAGATGTGTCTTACATGATTGGTGAGAAGGTTCTGTTGAAGGTTTCACCCATGAAGGGTGTTATGAGGTTTGGGAAGAAGGGTATATTGAGTCATCGGTTCATTAGGCCTTTTGAGGTGCTTCGGAGGATTAGGGAGGTGACTTATGAGCTTGCTTTGCCACCCAGCTTATTGAGTGTGCATCCGCTATTTCATGTTTCTATGCTCCGGAAATATATTCGGGATCCGTCTCATGTTCTGGATTTCAGCACGGTTCAGTTGGATGGTGATTTGGCTTGTGATGTGGAGCCAGTAGCTATTTTGGGTCGTCAAGTTTGAAAGTTGAGATTAAACGATATAGCTTCAGTGAAGTTGCAGCGGAGAGGTCGGCCCATGGAGGAGGCTACCTAGGAGACCGAGCAGGAGATGCGGAGCAGATATCCTCACTTGTTTGAGGCTTCAGGTATGTTTCTTGACTCGTTCGAGGACAAGCATTTGTTTAAGTTGGGGAGGATGTGATAACCCAGCCAGTCGTCTCATGAGTTACCACTCTGTTTCCCCTATTTTTGTTCTTCTTATTTCTTTGTTTATCAGTTCTATATGTGATCGGGTTGGTTGGCTCGGGTTCGGAAAGGATTTGGTAATGTTTGAGACACTTAGTCTCTTTTTAGGAAGCATAAGTTGGAAAAGTCAACTGGATGTTGACTTATGTGTTAGAGGGCTTGGATAAGAGTTCAGATGGTTCGAATAGCTTCGGGAGGTAATTTGGGACTTAAGAGCGTGATCAGAATGAGTTTTGGAGGTACGGAGTAGATTTAGGCTTGAATTGGCGAAGTTGGCATTTTGGCGATTTCCGGTTGGTAAGTGAAATTTTGATATAGGGGTCGTAATGGAATTTCGAGAGTTGTAATAGTTTCTTTGTGTCATTTGGGATGTGTGTGCAAAATTTCAGGTCACTCGGACATGGTTTGGTTGGGTTTGTGATCAAAAGCGGAATTCGGAAGATTTTGGAAACTTAGGCTTGAATCTGATGTGTTTTGGTTGATTCGTTGTTGTTTGGGGTTTTGAGGACTGGTACAAGTTTGAATAAGGTTATGTGTTATGTTTGTGTGTTTGGTTGAGGTCCCAAGGGCCTCGAGGTGATTTCAGATGGTTGACAGAGAGTTTGAGATTTTTATGAAGCTGCAGATTTTCTGCTTCTGGTATTTTGGCACCTGCAGATTAGGGACTGCAGGTGCGGTGCCGCAAATATAAGGGAGGAGCCGCATAAGCGGAAAGGAGTTAGGGAGGCATAAACCGCAAATGCGGTTGGAGGACCGCACCTGTGATGGCGCAGGTGCGAATATGGGATCGCAGATGCGAAAATGGGAACTTAAGTGAGGACCGCAGATGCGGTGGTCTTGCCGTAGAAGCGTACCACAGATATGGTGGAATGACCGCAGATGCGGAAATGCCTGGGCCAGAATGTATAAGTTACTTCCTTCACGAATTTCAGAGGGTTTCACCATTTTTAAAAGCGATTTCTGGAGTTTTGGATGATTTTTAAGAGAGAATTCAAGGGGACATCATTGAGGTAACAATTTTGGACCTAAAACTCATTCCTATGGTGCTATTTCACGGATTATAGCTATAATTATTGGAATTTAAGGGCTAAATTTGGGGAAACTAGGGCATAGAAACTTAGACCTTTGATTGGGGATTTGAGGGACCATTGGTGGTCGGATTTCAAAGCTTTTGATATGTATGAACTCGTGGGGTGATAAGCAATCTATTGATGTTAATTTTATCAAATTTTGAAATGTGGGCCCGAGGGTCGGGTTTTGGTAATTTCGGGATTTATGCTATAAATAGATTATTTTCGCTTGGGCTTCGTTCCCTTAGCATATTTTGACGTCATGATTCTAATCTTTGATAGATTCGATGTGAGTGGAGGCCGATTTTAGGGGCAAAGGCGTCGCGGGCTAGAGATATGACCGGATTGAGGTGAGTAATGATTGTAAATGATGTCCTGAGGGTATGAAACCCCGGATTGCCCATCGTTGTGCTATATTGAGGTGACGCACATGCTTGATGACGAGCGTAAGGTCGTGCACTGTTGGGGATTGTGACTTAGTCTGTCTCGACTGACTATTTTATCGCGTATTTGACTGAAATCTATTTGCTATCATCATGATTTGGGCTGAATGCCATATTTGGGCCTCGTGCCAATTACGTGAACCCTTCGGGGATTTTTATTGATATTTCCTCATTGTTTTGATTCTATACTTGAACGCAGTCATGTTATATTCCACTGTTTTCATACTCAGCCTTGTGTACTCTATTTTTAACACTTAAATGATCTTTTAAATGATATTGAGCTGAGAATCTTGTTTTACTATTGCCTGGGTGGCTTGTGAGGATTTTGACTGAGTAAGGTCGAGGGCCTATATTGTGAGGAAATATTTGGTTATGATTATGCAGCCGAGGGCCTGAGATATTTACGCCATGAGGTGGCTTGATTGATATGAGGCCAAGGGCCTAGTGATGATGCCACGATATGGCTTGATAGTGTGCTTTGGTCGTAAGGAGCCCATTTAGGAGTCTGCATACCCCCAGTGAGCGTGGGTACCCATTATTATGTGAGATGTAGCCCGAGGTGCTGGTATTGTTCTGAGATATTGCCCGAGGGGCGAATATTTATGATATTATCTTTCTTATTTATCTGTCAATTACCTGTTTAATTGTAAAAAAGGTATTTCCTGAGGTTTTAACTAAACTTAAATGATTTTACATATATTTACTGGTTTTATTGCTTCATTATAGCCTATAATGTGCCTTACGTGTTTTCATATCTCTCAGTCGTTTATTTATGATTATTACTCACTGAGTTGGAGTACTCACTTTACTCCCTGCACCCTGTGTGCAGATTCAGGCGCATCTGGTCCCGCTCCCGAGTGTTGATCTTTCTAGCTCAGGCGGATCCCAAGATTCTCTAGGTAGCTGACGGCGTTCGCAGCCCAAAGTTTCTTCCTTGTCTTATTTCGCCTTGTTATAGTTTTTTATTGAACTCTGTAGCCTTTTCCTTGATTATTCCAGATTTTAGATGCTCATGACTAGTGACACCCCGGTATCGGGCTGTGTTAGGTAGTTCTTCTGCAATTTGTACTATTGATTGCTTAAATGTTGGATTATTTATCATATTTTAGACTTATTTCTCAATTATAGTTGCTTAAAACTGAAAGGGGTAAGTGTCGACTGGCCTTGTCTTCACGAGAGGCACCATCACGATCGGGTCCGGGTATAGGGTCGTGACAAACGAGTTACATCAACGAAGTAAATCAGGAGTCAGTATGAAGCTTTCACTGAATCATGTAAAGAGGTGCAAGTATTATAATCGAAGTTCAAGTTGTGGATGTGAGGTATACCTAAGTGAAAGGGAGGTCATGAAAGAGATAGATGATATGATGCGAGACTGGAAAGTTAGCAAGGTAAAGGTGAACAACGTACGAGATACTCAAATGCAAAAGGTTGTGAATAGTCCATACTTTGGATAGAAGGCTAGAAGCTCGGGGATTCAATATCCAGGAATAATAGCAGCAACGTCAGTGGCATATCTTCTAGCCTATGGTTTATACATATCAAGAGGTCTAGTTAAGAGAGTAAAGAAGAGTTAGAGACGATGTGATATCGCTTGATGTTCCAAAATAACACAAGGAAATCTATGGTGCAAGCAAGTTGAAGGAAGGTTGCGAGTAAGAGTAGTATAAACGGATATATGTAGGTCGCAAGCTAAAGTATGGTAGAGCGACAAGGTTTTAGAAAGACATGAGTAAGGATGAGAAAAAGGCGAGTGAGAAGGTGACGAGAATGGATAAGTCCTCAGGATTAAGCCCATGAAAACAAGAAGGGCTGATGGTTTCTCTAAGCTATAGAAAGCTCAATATAGCCTGAATGAATTCAAAAGAGTCTAAGACTAGTAGCATTTAGAAGAGATGGAATGCTGCCTTGATAGTATAATGAGGGTGTAATTGTGATAGATAAAGGATGACATTTAGGTCTTCGAGTGAGTAATGATTTGAAGAGAATTTCATGGATTGTACGAGATTAAAATACCCACGTAAGTGAATCACATTGGGATGATATAAAATGCGGTCATTGAAGTACAGTATCACCCCTAAGTAGATCAGTAAAATCACTTCAAATATTCCTCGATGCAACGCAAGCTCTACTGGCAAGGTATGACATAATAAGTTTTAAGTTATCAGTGGTATATTGTAGATTAATATTGAGGGAATCAACAATATTGCAGATTAGGCCTCCATTATTTAGGTGAACGTTAATGAGGAAGCATTAAAGGACTTAGATTTATACATATAGGTGTCACGACCCCGGTTCGCCCTTCGTGAACCATCGTGACGGAACCTAGTCTCTACGACTAGGTAAGCCTAAAACGCGGAAGATAAACCAATTTGCGGAAGGAAACAATTTAAAAGAAAATAGTGTAATAAAGCAGCGTTTAAAAGTGTCGCTCGGCATACACAATATTAACTCTCAAAACCAATATATTTCTCCTAAAACCCGGAAACCCATGAATCACAAGCTACGAATATAACCAACATGCTCTAACTTCGGAATGTCTACATCAATAGAAAAGATAGAAGGGCTATCACTACAAGCTAGAATGGAAAGGACACCTCGGTCTGCGGACGCGACAGATATACCTCGAAGTCTCTGGAGCAGTCGCCTCGCCTCAAGGGTGGTAGGACTGAATCAAAGTACCTGGATCTGCACATGAAAAACATGCGCAGAAAGGGCATGAGTACACCACAACAGTAATCAGTAAGTGCCTAGCCTAACCTCGGTTGGGTAGTGACGAGGAAGGTCAGGGCCCTACTGAGATAAGATAAAAATATAAGGTATGACAGAATAAGATAAGCAATACAGTTGAAAGCTAACAATAAGAATTTAATACGAGAAAGTAAGGAACTCAATAACTGAAACAGAGGCTAAAACTATCACAAGGATAATAGCCGGGGATCTCTCAGTATCCCGAGGATCTCTTAGTATCTTCAATATATGCTAGGGATCTCTTGGTATCCTGAGGATATCTTGGTATCCTCAATATATGTTAGGGATCTCTTAGTACCCCGAGGATCCCTTGGTATCCTCAATAGACATGCCAGAGATATCTTGGTATCCCGCACCTCAGCTCAATCATAAATACGTACAGGGAATCTCCCGGGATGCCTTCCCATAGTCTCAAAGTAAAACACACAACAATAGAAAAAAGTAATACTCAATTAAGCTCAACTTCATACCAGAGTAAAACAGATAATTCTAACCTAGTATGCTTCATGTAATACAAATAAGGCAGTTAAAGCAAATAGAGAAATTTGGTCAATTAGACATATTTCTCTAGGCTAACAGCAGGCTTAAATTCCAAGTAGTGTAAGCAAGAAAGGTAAAACACAATTTAAAGCTAATTTAATGAAAATAGGATTTTCAAAAATTAGCACAAGTACGCACTCGTCACCTCACGTACAAGACATTTCAATTATCACAATACCAATCCTAAGGGGAATGTCCCCCACACAAGGTTACATAAGCCACTTACCTCGAACCGGCTCAAAAGCAAACCGAAACCATGTTCTTGCCACGAGTGCTCGACTCCATATGGCCCAAATCTATTCAATTCAATTGCATAATGTAAATAACACTTCAAGTAACTGATTCTACAATTATATTCTAAGCTAATACGTGAAAGTAGGTAAAATACCAAAATGCCCCTAGGGCCCACATCTCGAAATCGGGTAAAATTTATATTTCCAGAATCCTCACACTCTCACGATTTCAATCATACCAAAAGTAACAAAATCAAACCTCAATTGATCCCTCAAATCATTAATCAATAGTCTCTAATTAATCAAACCTAACCCTCAATTTGCCACTGATTTTCCTTAAATTTTCATGCTTAGGATGATAAAAATTACTGTAATAACGAGTTTAGGTTCCAAGAATCTTACCTTCTTGAAGCTCTCTTGAATCCCCTCTCAAAAATCTCCCCAAAAACTCACTTCTCAGATGAAAATGGTGAAAGAATAGCTCAAATTCATGAAGGCAACTATTTATATGTTCTGCCCAGCAATCTCGTATCCGCGGTCCAAAAATCGCATCTGCGATACTGCTTCTGCGGTTCTCACTTAAAACCTCCCTGCCGCACCTGCGACCCAGAATCCTCATCTGCGGTCACGCACGTGCGATAAATATGCCGCTTCTGGGTTCCTGGCCCCTTCTCATCTGCCGCTTCTGTGGCTGGATTCCGCATTTGTGAGAGTCGCACTTGCGGCCTCTCAAGCACAGATGCGATTATGACAGCAGTTATAGCTTCTGCTGCAACTCCAAACTCCAAATCCTTCCGTCAACCATCCGAAATCATCACGAGGCCCACGGACCTCAACCAAAAGCACAAACAAGTCTAATAACACTACTCAAACTTGTACCAATCCTTAAAAAAACCTAAAACAACATCGAAACCTCGAATTAACCATGGATTCAAGCCTAAGAACTCCAAAATCTCAAAATACGCTTTTGATCAAAAAGTCTATCAAACCTCGTACGAATGACCTAAAATTTTGCACACACGTTACGTTCAATACTATAGATCTACTCCAATTTCCGAAATTCTATTCCGACCCTCGGGTCAAATCTCACTATCAAACTGGAAACTTCAAAAATTTGACTTTCGGCATTTCAAGCCTAAATTAGCTATGAACCTCCAAAACACAATCCGATCACGCCCCTAAGCCTGAATCACTCAACGAAGCTAACAGAATTGACTGAATTCCATTATGAGCTCGTCTTTACACTGCTCCAACTACGGACAACTTTTCAAAGCTTAAGCTCTCATTTAGGGACTAAGTGTGCCAAAACTCTCCGATACTCAAAATCAAACATCCCAACAAATATAAATAGTAGAAATAAACCCGGGGAAAGAAGTTAATATGGATCGGGGCATAAATTCTTAAAACGACTGGTCGGGTTGTCACATCCTCCTACACTTAAACATTCGTTCGTCCTCAAACGAGCATAGAGACATAGCTGAAGTCGTATATCCTGCTTGGTCTCCCAGGTCGCCTACTCGACCGGTTGACCCCGCCTATGGACCTTTACTGATGCAATGTTCTTTGACCTCAGCTTTCTAACCTGCCTGTCCAATATTGCCACTGGCTCCTCAGCATAAGATAGATTCTTATCCAACTGGACTAAACTGAAATCCAACACGTGCGACGGATCGCCGTGATACCTCCGGAGCATCTAAACATGAAATACCGGATGAACTCCTGCCAAGCTGGGAGGTAAGGCAAGCTCATAAGCAACCTCCCCATCATGCCTCAATATCTCAAAAGGGCCAATAAATCTCAAACTCAACTTACCTTTCTTCCCAAATCTCACAGCGCCCTTCATAGGAGAAACCCGAACCAGAACCCGCTCTCCAACCTTATAGGAAACATCACAAACCTTCCAGTCCGCGTAACCTATTATATTTGGACTGGGCTGTACGGATTCCATCCTGAATCACCTTAACCTTCTCCAAAGCATCCAGAACCAAGTCTGTGCCCAGCAATCTAGCCTCACCCGGCTCGAACTAACCCACCGGAGATCTACACCGCCTACCATATAAAGGCTCATACGGCGCCATCTGAATGCTGGATTGATAACTGTTGTTGTATGCAAACTCTGTCAATGGGAAGAACTGATCCCAACCCTCCAAACCCAATCACGCATGCACATGGCATATCCTCAAGAATCTGAATAGTGCACTAGGACTGTCCGTCCGTTTGAGGGTGAAATGTTGTACTCAACTCTACCCTAGTACCCAACTCATGTTGAATGGCCCTCCAGAACCGTGATGTGAACTGAGTACCTCTATCTGAAATGATGGAAACTGGAATACCATGCAGACGAACAATCTCCCGAGTATAAATCTCCACCAACTATTCCGAAGAATAAGTAGTACACACATGAATGAAGTGTGCAGACTTGGTCAACCGATCCATAATCACCCAAATAGCATCAAACTTTCTCAAAGTCCATGGGAGCCCAACTACAAAGTCCATGGTGTTCCTCTCTCACTTGCACTCCGGAATCTCTATCTGCTGAAGCAATCCCCCCAGCCTCTGGTGTTCATACTTCACCTACTGACAGTTGAGGCACCGATCTACAAATCCAACTACATATTTCTTCATTCGCCTCCACCAATAGTGCTGCCTCAAGTCTTGGTACATCTTTACGGCACCCGGATGGACGGAATACCACGAATTGTGTGCCTCCTCTAGAATCAACTACCGAAGCCCATCAACATTGGGCACACAGGTCCGACCATGAATCCTCAATACCCCGTCCTTACCGATAGTCACATCTCTGACATCACTGTGCTGAACCTTGTCCTTGAGGACAAGCAAATAAGGGTCATCATACTGGCGCTCCCTGATATGATCAAATAAGGAAGACCGAGAAACCACATAAACTAGAACCCGACTAGGCTCTGAAAGATTCAATCTCACAAACTGGCTGGCTAAGGACTGAACATCCATCGCCATAGGCCTCTCTGATACTGGTAAATGAGCCAAACTCCCCAAACTCTCTGCCCGGCGACTCAAGTCATCAGCCACCACATTAGCCTTACCCGGGTGATACAAAATAGTGATATCATAGTCCTTTAGCATTTCTAAACACATGCTCTAGCGCAAATTTAGATCCTTTTGCTTGAATAGGTGCTGCAAGCTCCAATGATTAGTATAAATCTCACAAGGCACACCGTACAAATAATGGCGCCAGATCTTCAAGGCGTGAACAATGGCAGCTAACTCAAGATCATGGACAGAACAATTCTTCTCATGCACCTTCAACTGTCTAGATGTGTAGGAAAATCACCCTACCGTCCTGCATCAAAACCGCTCCAAGGCCGATCCTCAAGGCATCACAATAGACAGTATAAGACCCCGAACCTGTAGGCAATATAAAAATTGGGGTTGTAGTCAAAGTTGTCTTGAGCTTCTGAAAGCTCGCCCCACACTCTTCCGTCCACTAGAACGGAGCACCCTTCTGGGTCAGTATGGTCATATGGGCTGCATTCTGTCACGACCCAAAATCCACTAAGGGTCGTGATGGAGACAGACACCGCTGTCAAGCAAGCCAACCATAAATACTTAAATAAATTCTCATTTAAACAATTGTAAAAACTCTGATTTTTCTTCAATTTTTACTAATAAAAGATACTCAATTCAAATTAAATATATATGTCAAGAAGACAATACAAAATACCCCGTAACCATCCCAGAACCAGGTGTCACAAGTGCATGAGCTATTTCTAGGAATACAATACAATAAAACAACCGTCCGGAATACAAGATGGATAGAAAATAAATACAATAATCTAGAAGAGACTCTGCTGGCTGCGGGGCATTTCGAGAAGGGCAGCTCACCTAAGTCTCTGCATCAACCATGCTGTTACGCCCACCAGGCCACTAGTGATCCATCTGCCTGTGCAACAAAAATGCACAGCAAGTGTAATATGAGTACGAAAACAACATGTACCCAATGAGTATCCCATCTAATCTCGAAGAAGTAGAGACAAGAGGTTGACTTCGACACTTACTAGTGGTCCAATAATGATACGTCCGCAATATAATGAATCAAGGATTATACAAACAGGATTGTAACTCAATAGGGTGAAACATGTAAACAATTCTTTCTTTTAAGTGAATTTCCCAATATTTCCTTTTTCATTATTTATACATATATTCTTAAGCCGGGAAGAGGCAATAACAACTTTAATAAGTTTCAAGGCAAGTAATACAAGCATGCACAAATCATGCCTAGATCGTACGGCCTAATCCAACAATATTTAAATTGTGCACTGCCAGAGGGTCGAATGACGCAAACCATAGATGCATCTATTTGATCTACCGAGGCGTTCAGCCCGTTCCACAATAGATAAACACATTCAAACAATCAAATCAATAATTCATTAAGGAGCAAATATTTAGGAAAAGGCAAGTTCTCTTTTAAAAGTCAAGAAATAATATCTAGCCTTTTAGAAATTCTTACACGATTGATATATTTTAAGCATTTTTAAGTTTGTCAACACGGTTGCAAGTATTACAAGTAAGCATGTTTTTGGGCCCTAAACTACCCGGACTTAAGCATAATAGTATCTACGCACGGACTCTCGTCACCTCGTGCATATGTAGCCCCCACAAATAGGAGCACATAACCAATTAACTCACCTATGGGGACAATTCCCTCTTACAAGGTTAGAAAGGAGACTCACCTCGCTCCGAAGTTCCATAACCGGCATTCCACGCCCTTCTGAAGACTCGAATCAATGCTAAATGCTACAAAACTAGCCAATGATTATGCAAATCCATTAATATATGATAAACTACTCATATTAATCCAATTTATAACAATTCCTAACCCCGATCGAAAAGTTGACAAAAATGCCCTCGGGTCTACATGCCTGGATTCAGAAATTTTTTGTAGATTAAGTTTACACATAGCCTCACAAACTCAAATATATAATTTACTCTCAATTTCATATTCAAAATCATGGTCAAAATCCAAAATATCCATTTTCTAGGTTTTCCCTCAAACCCCAAGTTTCTACAAATTTTCATGCTCAAATCCTAAACAAAACCATGTATTTAACGTCTAATGAGTGGGAACCACTTACCTTGACATAGATGAAGAAAATCTCTCTTCCAGAAGTTCTAAAATCATCCAACCCGAAATGAAAATGGGTGGAGATGAACCAAAACTCGATTTTTAAAGAGAGCTCACTACCTCCAGTCCTTTCGCACATACGGTCTCTTGACCGCTTCTGTGGTCACGCAGGTGCGGACCAGATGCCGCTTCTGCGGTCTGTGATAGCATCACTTATAAGGATAGAGTTTTGGAAGCTCCAAGAAGGCCATTTACAAGATCTCAAGCTAAGGAATTGCAGACTAAGGTTGCTGGACTTCAATGGCAAATAAAGAAGCTTCTAACTATTGAGGAAGAGCTCATGCCCAAAGGAGAAGAATTGTCGAAGTTTTACAATTATTTGGTTGCTCAAATTGAAGTCCAAGAGGAGGAAGATTTGTTCACCCAAATCAGCCCTTGAAGTACACCAAATGGGCTCAAAATGAGCTTAAAAGAGTTCTAGAAGGAGGTGTTACAAAAGGAGCCCAATTGGAATCCAAATCAATGACCCAAACTAGTTGTTTTAAGGCCCAA
>MU723431.1:248965-297538 GCA_026770625.1 Nicotiana glauca
TTGAATCTTTCCCATATCCTTTATTTTCGTCTCTTTAATTCTAGTTGTTCAATTCCTGTTGTTATTGCTTCCGCATTTACTTCTCAAATTCTTACTCTAGTTTGGATTCCCGACCTAGTTGTTATCAGTCTGTGGGGGCCAGCCCATTTTCGCTTCTGCACTCCATCTTTTACAGATGCGGTCCTGCTTCTGCGGTGACCTGACTGCATCTGCGGTCCCAACATTCACCCTTCACCACTGCATTTGTGCCCCTTTGGCCACTTCTGCAGCTCCGCACCTACGGCCCAAGTCTCGTAGGTGCGGTTACACCAGAAACAACAACTTTAGCTCTTTCTCCAAGTTCCAATTCGATCCGTTAACCACCCAGAATCCACCCGAGGCCCTCAGGACCCCGTCTAATCACACCAACCAGTCCCAAAATACATTACAGACTTGCTCGAGGCCTCAAATCATATCAAAAAATGCTAAAATATGAATTGACCTCCAATCCAAGCTTAATGAACTTTAGAATCTCAAACTTCTTCGATGCCGAAACCTATCAAATCACGTCCGATTGACCTCAAATTTTGAACACAAGTCATATTCGACATTACAGACCTACTCCAACTTCCAGAATCGTAATACGACCCCGATATCAAAAAGTCCTCTTCTGATCAAACTTCTCAAAAACCTTCAAATTTCTATCTTTAAGGAAATGACTCCAAAATGACCCACGGACATCCGAATTCACTTCCAATCGCGCTCGCAACACCAGAATCACCTTACGGAGCTATTCCCAGACTCAGAATCCCAAACGAACATTGGTAACACTGAAATGCACCTCAACCCAAACTTATGAAATTCTCCCAAAATACTAACTTCCACAATAGGCGCCAAAATGTTCCCGGGTGTTCCAAAACCCGATCTGAACATACGCCAAAGTCTGACAGTATCATAGAACCTGCCGCAACCTCCGAATCCTGATTCCGAGGTCGTTTACTCAAAAATCCAATCTTAGCTAATTCCTTCAACTTAAAGCTTCTGAAATGAGAATTCTCTTTCCAAATCAACTTTGAACTCCCCGAAATTCGATTACGACCATGCGTACAAGTCATAATACCTGAATTGAAGCTGCTTATGGCCCAAAACTGCTGAACGGCATGCTAGATCTCAAAACGACCGGTCAGGTCATTACATTCTCTCCCACTTAAACATATATTCATCCTCGAACGTGCTAAGAACTGTGCTGGAGTTGTTTGACTTCATAGTTAAACACCTTGTGCACCTACCCATGCTACCACAACTCAATTGAGCACATTAGCTCGAGCAAATCCGAAGATATTCTCTTTTATTCAACCAAATATGCTTAGAACCTAATTCCAACATCCGGAATTCTCCGCCAGGCCTGCTCCCATTATACGAACATCGTGACAATCACTACATGCAGCACCACAACATGACTATATACTTAGCTGAATTCACACATTGCACCACCTTACTCACAGGACCATAATAATATTCTCTGATCAAATTAGTCGAAATTCCATGAATCTGATGCTCACAATGCACCTCATGATATATATAGGTTTTATTCCAAGTCTCACAATACTGCAACGACGGAAGAGATGTGAAGAATTCATAACCAACTGCCAAACCCACAAACCATTGAGCCTATACTCCTGACAAGAATCCTTACCTTATTCTGAACCAAATAATGGTATTTGCTCCTTAATATATTTCATATAATCCGATCGCACTGATCCCAGATCCTATAACCTTGTCTCACCCAGTACAAATTGCTCAGGCAACAAGTCACCCCAGATATGACCAAAAGTCTCATATGATGCCACGATGTGCCAATGGGCTGCCAATTCGAACGCGATACAAAAGGAAAACGAACTCTGGAAGGGACTACTCAATTTACACTACTAATATAGACTTCCCTCAGAAAATGGGAAACAAGACACACAAAATTTAGAATACAGAAAACTATACTCAACATCATACTGTTACAGCGTGCAACCCGATCCAAACAACATACCCATGGCGGCGTGCCATCCGATCTACACATAAAATTCACATAAGGGGATACACACCGAGCTAAATTGCTCATTACAACAAAATACCAAATATTGGTCCCAAGCACGCTAAGTGCATAATACCATCCCTAAGGGGACATATAGCGCCATATGCTAACTGAGGTGCGATATATGTTCTGAAGCTAAAGAGCCATCCTGCTCACATAACACCATCGCTACGCGGAACCTCAACACATAAGAAATTCACCAAGCCGTCTCACAATTCACATGGCGCAATATATCATTATATGAAATAGCTGACGATGAAATACAACCCCGACTACTCTTCCATAAGGAGCGCATTGTTGAAATGAACACATCTGGCCTGATATAGATCCCATATTCACATTTAAATCCATCCACACATCTCAAGCTGATTCTGATCGCACTTAACTAGGATAATAACCTTCCAAAGGTCCATAATCACCCCCGCCTTACTCACAACACACAAGGACAACCATCATAACCAGAGTAATCCTCCACAGTCTATATCCTAATAAACTGAGTGCCCTCTAGGCACCAATTCTCAATTTAACGACATCACTACAATCTTCGTACTTGGTTTAACTCTTCAATCAATCAAGTGGCTACATGCCACACTTATACAACACTCTCATGGGCATGCTCCCACAACCTTTCGTAACAGATAATAGGTTTGTACATCCTAACCACCGGTCGTACTAACGCTGAAAAGCGATCAAGGATCCTTAACCAGGATGTAAAGACTTTTCACAAAACACCGATCTCAGGTGATACCGAAGACAATACCAGTTTACTTTAAACATCAAAACTTCTTTCCTGGTCATCCGAGCTCGTGACATCCCTTGTCAACACCGAACTGCAACCTTGATCCTCACTTCCAATTCCATACCACTCACTGCACCCAACGTGTCAATATACGATAGAAATTAGCTATAGAACCACTAATAGATCAACACTTCATCATATAAAAACTTTTTACTTAAATCATTCCAAGAGAACCATATCAACACATGAGTGAATTCTCATAATCGTAGAATATGCAAATCTTTAAGTAGTGGTCTAAGCCACCATAGCCCCTCCGGGACCCCGCCTATACATGACATGCTATAACAGTAGAATAATTTTGAATAACATCAATTACGGCAGCCGACAAACCTCACATGTACCGTCACAATTCATTTGCATAACTTGATCACGCTGAAAGAACTGATCACTACCACCGATGTGCCAATTTAACCATAGTTGACCAATCTATCTTCTTCCAATTTATCCTTTATTGTCGTAGAAATAATAATAACTCCACTCAACATTTAACACACTCCATCTGCACTTATCTCGAGTGACCATGAATCATGAAACCATGCTGTCTCAAATCCCACGAACCATTTCATACCTCTCAATTGCTACATTGCAGGTCAAAACATCATAGAACATTATGGGCACCTTCTCATAAGCTGCTACAAAGCTCGATTCTTAACTATACCTATAGGCTCGAAATCATTAGGCACCTACTTTACCCCTTTGAATCCACTAGGACCATTGTTGAGAGCCACCCGCTCTGACTTGGCCCCGAATATAATCAACTCCATGATTCTTCTAGCACATGCATACCCTCTCGACGAAGCACCCAGCATAATCACTTCCCTTGAAACCTGCACTAATTATGCAAGGCATAAATCCTGAATCCTTCCCCAAGTCTGAGCATGAGCTAATAAGGCCAACTATAACACACCGTTAACAATTCCTTTGCTTAAATTATCACTTATTTTCTTTTCCCGTAGCTGAAATAACCCATCAATATGCTAATAACCAGAAACCTCGCAAGTAGTTAACCATGCAACCCAATCATAGGTAGTGGGACTCTCCCATTTAGCTTGAAGCCACTGATACACAACTATGGAATTCACCAGTATTCTTATCTCATATTGACATAACCTTCTGCCATCAACCGTCAACATTCTCAGAATCTTTCTATAAAACCCATTTTTTATACTCTGAATCATCAACCACATTCGCATGACCGATCTCTTTGCTGTATAACCAATAGAATTCTTCGCAGAAGCTTCGCCGACCATGCGATCGTCGATATGCTCACTAGAGATAACCAACCTGAGCTCATGCTCATTCGGCAGCTGCACAAGTCCATTCACTCCTTGTGGACATCAACTAGATGTGCGACAATATCCTCCAATTTAAAGTTATGTTGTACCATCCTTCATATCAAGCAGCTCCTTTCCATCATATCAAGTCTCCCGCCGTATAATAGCCAATATTTCAAATTAAGCCCGTAAACCCAACCACTGAATCCACATACTGCTCTGCCACTCTCCCACATTGGGCAGACTCACTTTTTTAAGAAACTACTCGAGCTCCACTTCTTACACCTGGACTTTTGGAAGTTTAACCACTGTATGACACTTCCCACACGTCCTTCCTCATCCTTTGCTACTTAGCTAATGCCTTAGATCAAAATTTATCTTGGTAGCGTTTGAACCAATAGATCGCTACTAACTTTTAAACCTTTCCGAAGATCATCTTTCTCAAGCCGTCAATATTAGGAATACACATTCAATCCTGAACCATAGAACCCCGCGAACTCTGATAGCCGTTTCTCCAATATTACTTCACAATATCTTGCCCCAAAGGTGAATTGCAGAAGACCATAACACCGGCGAACTTAACACATACAATCAAGGACGACGACACTACATCGCAGATAAAAATTTCCACCACGCTCGAAAATAACAAGTCTCGTTACTTCATCACCCTAAATCTAGACATTCATAGGCCAACATCTTCCCCTCTGCCAGAAATGAAATATCAGATCTCTGAATCGTGCACTGAGTAGCCTTCCCTTCAAATCATTCACCACCCCAACACATAGGCAAGTATCCTACCATCAAGTCAATACTATGCGATAACCAATCGTGAGCATCATAACAACCTGTGCATAGCCTCCAAGATATTAGAAGCACAACTACCAGGTCGAAACAATAGAAAAATCCTTCCGCAAGGCGACGATAATAGCCCAACCAACTATACCGGGAGAAACATCCCGCACCACATTTGTAGTACCATTAAAATTCTTCAATTCTCGATTTATAACAAGCGGTTCAAGTCGCGTAAGGTTGTGTAGGAAGGAAACAAGGGCATAAGCCTCAAGGACTCAAATCGCACGATGAGGAATCAAGAAGGAAAGTACTCTTAACAGCCCTGTACCCTCCCGAAGATAAGTACAAACGTCTCTATATCGATCCGTGAGACTCTACTAGACTTGCTCATGACTCGTGAGACCTAAAGGAACCTAGTGCTATGATACCATGTTGTCACAATTCAAAATCCACTATGGGTCGTGATGGCTCCAGACACCGCTGTCAAACAAGCCAACCATAAATAGTTAATTAAATTCTCATTTAAACAAATGTGAAAACTCTGATTTTTCTTCAATTATTACTAATAAAATATACTCAGTTCAAATTAAATATATATGTCAAGAAGTCAATACAAAATACCCCGTAACCATCCTAGAGCCCGGTATCACAAGTGCATGAGTCATTTCTAAGAAAGCAATACAATACAACAACCGTTCGGAATACAAGATGGATAGAAAATAAATACAATAATCTGGAAGAGACTCTGCTGGCTGCAAGTCATTTCGAGAAGGGCAGCTCACCTAAGTCTCCGCATCAACCATGCTGCTACGCCAACCAGTCCACTAGTGATGCATGTGCCTATGCAACAAAAATACACAGCAAGTGTAGTATGAGTACGAAAACAACGTGTACCCAATGAGTATCCCATCTAATATCGAAGAAGTGGAGACGAGAGGTCGACTTCGACACTTACTAGTGGTCCAATAATGATATGTCCCCAATATAATGAATCGAGGATTATACAAACAAGATTGTAATTCAATAGGGTGAAACATGTAAACAATTCATTCTTTTAAGTGAATTTCCAAATATTTCCGTTTTCATCATTTATGCATATATTCTCAAGCCGGGAAGAGGCAATAACAACTTCAATAAGATTCAAGGCAAGCAATACAAGCGTACGCAAATCATACCGAGGTCGTATGACCCGATCCAACAATATTTAAATTGTGCACTGCCAGAGGGTCGAATGGCGCGAGCCCTAGATGCATATATTTAATCTACTGAGGCGTTCGGCCCGTTCCACAATAGATAAACAATTCAAACAATCAAATCAATAACTCATTAAGGAGAAAATATTCAAGAAAAGGCAAGTTTCTATTTTAAAAGTCAAGAAATGATATCTAGCTTTTTTAGAAATTCATTTACATGTTTGATATGTTTTAAGAATTTTTAAGTTTGTCAACAAGGTTGCAAGTATTACAAGAAAACATGCTTTTGGGCCCTAAACTACCCGAACTTAAGCATAATAGTAGCTATACACGAACTCTCGTCACCTCATGCGGACGTAGCCCCGACAAATAAGAGCACATAACCAATTAACTCACCTATGGGGACAATTCCCTCTTACAAGGTTAGAAAAGAGACTCACCTCGCTCTGAAGTTCCATAACCGGCATTCCACGTCCTTCCAAAGACTCGAATCGATGCTAAATTCTCCAAAACTAGCCGGTGATTATGCAAATCCATTAATATACGATACACTACTCATATTAATCCAATTTATAACAATTACTAACCTCGATCAAAATGTTGACAAAAAATGCCCTTGGGCCCATGTGCCCGGATTCCAAAATTTTCCGTAGATTAAGTTTACCCATGGCCTCAAGAACTCAAATATATAATTTACTCTCAATTTCATACTCAAAATCGTGGTCAAAATCCAAAATATCTATTTTCTAGGTTTTCCCTCAAACCCCAAGTTTCTACCAATTTTCATGTTCAAATCCGAAACAAAACCATGTATTTAACGTCTAATGAGTGGGAACAACTTACCTTGACATAGATGAAGAATATCTCTCTTCCAAAATTGTCCAACCCGAAGTGAAAATGGGTGGAAATGAACCAAAACTCGATTTTAATGAGAGCTCACTCCCTACAGTCCTTTCGCGCCTGTGGTCTCTTGACCGCTTCTGCGGTCCCGCAGGTGCAAACCAGATGTCGTTTCTGCGGTCCGGGGCTCCCAGCCCATTTTCGCTTTTGCGCTCCTTTTTCCGCGAGTGCAGTCCCGCTTCTGCGGTGCCCTGACCATATCTACGGTCCCAGCCTTTTCCCTTCACCATTGCATTTGAGCCCCTTTGGCCAATTTTGCGGCTCCGCAGCTGTGGCCCCAGTCTCGCATGTACAGTTACACCAGCAACTAGTAACTTCAGCTCTTCCTCGAAGTTTCAATTCGATCTGTTAACCGCCCAGAATTCACCCGAGGCTCCCGGGACCCCGTCCAATCATACCAGCCTATCCCAAAACACATTACGGACTTGCTCGTGGCCTCAAATCATATCAAACAATGCTAAAATCATGAATCAACCTCCAATCTAAGCTTAATGAACTTTAGAATCTCAAACTTCTACATTCGATACCGAAACCTATCAAATCATGTCCGATTGACCTCAAATTTTGTATAGAAGTCATATTCGACATTACGGACCTACTCTAACTTTCAGAATCGGAATCCGACCCCGATATTAAAATGTCTGCTTCCAGTCAAACTTCTTAAAAACCTTCAAATTTCTATCTTTAGCCAAATGACTCTAAAATGACCCACGGATATCCGAATTCACTTCCGATCGTGCTCCCAACACCAAAATCACCATACGAAGCTATTCCCAAACTCGGAATCCCAAACTAACGTTGGTAACACTAAAATGAACTTCAGCCTAAACTTATGAAATTCTTCCAAAATGCTAACTTTCACAATAGGCGCCAAAACATTCCCAGGTTTTCCAAAACCTAATCTGGACATATGCCCAAGTCCGAAATCATCATACAAGCCTGCTAGAACCTCCGAATCCTAATTCCGAGGTCGCTTACTCAAAAATCCACTCTTAGCTAATTCCTTCATCTTAAAGCTTCCGAAATGAGAATTCTCTTTCCAAATCAACTTCGAACTCCCCGAAATTCGATTTCGACCATGCGTACAAGTCATAATACCTAAATTGAAGCTGCTCATGGCTACAAACAATTGAACGGCGTGCTAGAGATCAAAACAACCGGTTAGGTTGTTACACAATCGATGAAAACCCCTCAATAAAATGACAGTAGTAACATGCCAAGCCAAGGAAACTGCGGATCTCTGTAGCTGAGAATGGTCTGGGCCAACTCTGCACTGCCTCTACCTTTTTCGGATCCACCTGAATACCCTCACTCGATACCACGTGGTTTAAGAATGCCACGGAATCCAACCAAAACTCACATTTTGAGAACTTTGCATATAACTTCTTTTCCCTCAGAGTCTGGAGCACTGTCCTTAGGTGCTGCTTATAATGTTCCCGACTTCAGGAATACACCAGAATATCATCAATAAAGACAATAACGAACGAGTCAAGATACGGCCGGAACACACTGTGCATCAAGTGTATGAAAGTTGCTGGGGCATTGGTCAGCCCAAATGACATAACAAGGAACTAGTAATAACCATACCGAGTCCTGAAAGTATTCTTTGGGATGTATGGCACCCGAATCTTCAACTGATGGTAACCTGAGTGCAAGTCAATCTTAAAAAACACCTGTGCTCCCTGAAGCTGGTCAAATAGATCATCAATACGAGGCAAAGGATAACGGTTCTCCAGTGTAACCTTGTTCAACTAGCGATAATCAATACACATATGCACAAAACCATCCTTTTTCTTCACAAACAAGACAAGAGCACCCCAAGGTGATACACTAGGCCGAATAAATCCCTTATTAAGAAATTCCTGTAACTGATCCTTCAACTCCTTCAACTTAGGTGGAGCCACGAGTCAAGATACGGCCGGAACACACTGTGCATCAAGTGTATGAAAGTTGCTGGGGCATTGGTCAGCCCAAATGACATAACAAGGAACTAGTAATAACCATACCGAGTCCTGAAAGTATTCTTTGGGATGTATGGCTCCCGAATCTTCAACTGATGGTAACCTGAGTGCAAGTCAATCTTAGAAAACACCTGTGCTCACTGAAGCTGGTCAAATAGATCATCAATACGAGGCAAAGGATAACGGTTCTCCAGTGTAACCTTGTTCAACTAGCGATAATCAATACACATACGCACAGAACCATCCTTTTTCTTCACAAACAAGACAAGAGCACCCCAAGGTGATACACTAGGCCGAATAAATCCCTTATTAAGAAATTCCTGTAACTGATCCTTCAACTCCTTCAACTTAGGTGGAGCCATACGATACGGAGGAATAGAAATGGGCTGAGTGCCCGGCAGTAGATCGATGCCAAAATTAATATCTCTATCAGGCGGCATGCTCGGAAGGTCAGCTGCAAACATATCAGAAAAATCCTGTACTACAAGGATTGAATCAACGGAAGGGGTATCAATACTGACATCTCTCACATAAGCTAAATACGCGTCACACCCCTTCTCAATCATACGTTGAGCTTTAAGGAAAGAAATAACTCTACTGGGAGTGTGATCTAAAGCACCCCTCCACTCAAAACCATGTACACCTGGCATAGCCAGCGTCACAGTTTTGGCATGACAATCAAGAATATCATAATGGGGCGATAACCAGTCCATGCATAAGATAATATCAAAATTAACCATGCTGAGTAATAATAAATCGGCTCTGGTCTGAAAACCACTAACACGACCAATAAATGCGATCCATAACAAGAAAATCTCCCACAAGAGTAGTAACATAAATAGGGGAACTCAACGAATCCCAAAGTATAACCAAATGCGGAGAAAAATAAGAAGAAACATAAGAATAAGTGAAGCCTGGATCAAATAGAGCCGATGCATCTCTGTGACAAACCAGTATAGCACCTGTTGATAGGTTTTCAATATCTTTGTCTTATGTTTTGATAATCTAACAAACTTAATGTCAAGAATCAGATAGGGAGCTTGACTCACTTGGATTACACTGCATCTAACGGATTCCGGCCAAATATGAACTTGCTATACCTTCAGGAAAGCTTCAGAAGGTAGGAACTTAAACAAGGACCTGATACTCTTGTGGGTTCCTCACGGCAGTACAAAGTTAATTGTACCTAGCTAGAAATGAAGATACTACCGTACTGCACTATTTCTAGCGCTAACTCATTCTTTGATCAACTAAAGTACAATAATTCAAGTTACTCAACTCAAGACAATCTGGGCAATGTGCAAAAGTACCAGATCAGGAACCTGATCCCTTGGTGCTCCCCTGATAGAAGTCCAAGTCAACTATATAGCTGGAACACAACTATAGAAAGTGATTGTCTGCAACTGTACAAAGAGGAACACAACAGGGACCTGGTCCCTTAAAGTTCTCTGACAAAAGTACAAGTCAACTATATAGCTGGAACACAATTGAGTGATTCTCTGCAACTGTACAAAGAGGAACACAATAAGGACCTGGTACCTTAGTGTTCTCTATGAGAAGTACAAGTCAACTACAACTGGAAAGCAATTACAGAAAGTGATTGCCTGCAATAGTGCAGCAGACAGTACAGCAGACAGTGCATCAGCCACTTTCCATTTCGATTGGACATCACCATCGAGATTGGACATCACTAAGGATGTCTTGTGTAGTATAAACCTTATGAAAGGCATAAGATTCATGTTCAACACTTGCAAAATCAGAAAAGGAAAATATTCTCTCAAGTGTTCAAGAACCTCTCTCAAGAACAAAGATGCTTCAACCTCAAGGATTGATCCAAGTTCGAAGATATCTTAAGTCCTTAGGTTGTTGAGTCTTTGTTATGTTACTCATTGTAACTCCTATCCAGCTTTCTTAGAAGAATTAATTAGGTTGAGTCATAAGAAAAATCCTTTGTAATCGGAAGTATTATAAAGTGGCTTGTGGTGGAAACATCACAAGTTAGTCAAAGCCTTTGTAACCGTAGGGTGACAAAGTGGCTTGTGGTAGAAATACCACAAGTTAGTCAAATTCTTTGTAACTAGGATAGTTATAGAGTGGCTTGTGATGATAGCATTACAAGTTAGTTGAAGTCTTTGCAATAGAGTTATTGTAAAGTGGCTTGTAATAGGAAGATTGCAAGTTAGTGAAGTTAAAAGCCTACAGGTGTAGGTCGTGGTTTTTTGATCCCCTTATGTGGGATTTTTCCACGTAAAAAACCTCGGCCTTATTTACATTCTACTTTACTAGCATTCACTGCAGAACCAGATAAAGGACCAGGTACTCTACCATTTGGTGGACTCACACAAATTTAACACTATACCAAACTGATATAGGACTAGATCGCTATACAGTTTGGTTCATTAGTACTTTTAGAGGAAACACATAGAGAACCCGGTTCTCTATACTTTCTGGTGGATGAGTAGTCTCTAACAAGTGGTATCAGAGCGGGTTCTTCCTATTAGGCTAACACCTTTGAAGGATCCTTATGGCTGCTCCACCAACTCTTGAAAGGAGAAAACCAAAGAAGGAAAAGTACCGGGAACTTAAAGCTGCTAACAATGATTCGAGTGAGGAAGACAGTTACATGGCTTACTTAAATAAAAGATTTCAGAAGATGGTCAAAAGAAATGGAGAAGTGATAGAAAGGGACAACTCTAGCAGATCAAAGAACAATGATCTTTGTTACAAGTGCGGAAAAGGTGGACACTTCATGAAAAATTGTCCTCTCTTGAAGCAAGAATTCTCCAAGAACTTCAAGAGAAAAAGACCAGCTGAATATGACTCAACCTTTGCATTTATGGCACAACCAGATGATGATGAAGAAGATGACGACAAAGAGGTAAATTTCAGGGATGTTCAGAGAAATCTGAAATCCTATTCCCCAAGAAAACTCATGTTTTTAGCTAACGTATTAATCAATGCCTTTCATTGTTTTGTGGAGGATAGGGATTCTTTTACCTTAGAATTAGTAGAATCTGAACAAACTAGAGACATCTTAGTGGCTGTGGTTACTAACCATAAGAGAACCGTTGAAACTTTCAGAAAAGAAAAGAATAATCTTTTTGCAGAAATTATAGACCTAAGGAAATCAATAGTGAAACCTGAGATTAAGTCAAAACCAAAAAATTCTGGAAAAGGAAAGGAGAAAGCCAGTGAGGAACACATTAGGCTTGAAAATGAGTTGAAAGCTGCTAGAACTAGGATATATGGTGAACTCGAGAAAAATAACCAGCTTCAAGCTGAATTGAAGAGAGTAAAAAATGACCTTGAGAAATCTCTCAAGTGGACCTGGTCCTCGGATGCTGTCACTGCCCTATACTTCAAAAATAGTGGAAATAGGTAGGGAATCGGGTTCCAAATGGAGAAAACTCCTTACAACCCTCACAGCAAGTACGTCACAGTTCCTGATAACTGACTGTGTACCCACTGTGGGAACAATGGGCACTTGAAAGAAAATTGCCAGGCCAGGGCTCAATCTGTTCAGAAAAACATAGTGACTATTGATAGGGGACCACGTACCGCTCACAAGAAACCAATGCTGTTCTATCATAACAAAGGACCCAAATTAGTTTGGGTTCCTAAATCTAACCCATAATTTAGATGTGCAGGGAACAGTAGGAGGAAGCAGACTGTAATGGATCATGAATAGTGGATGCTCAAAGCACATGACTGGAAATACCATGGATTTTCTCACTGAAAGCCCTGCAAGGAAGGGATGTACCCTTTGGAAAATGGAAAGAAGGGGTACATTCTAGGTATGGGGAAGAAAAACAAGGTAGAAGTTCGTGTCTAAGCTAGTGATATGAGCTACTTAAATGCAGTTAATAATGATTCGAAGACTTGGCATAAAGGATTAGGGGGATACAAGTTTCTCACTTCTAGAGATATTGATGAAGCAGGACCTGGTCCATAGTCTGTCAAATTCAAAGTTCAAAGAACACGGAGCATGCAATTCCTGTGGGAATACTGAATAAGAGTGAAAAGAGATGCATGATCAGACCTCTCTAGAATCTTTACCCCTATGAGTTGCTGACTGGAAGGAAACTCAAGCTGACTCGCCTAAGAATATTTGGGTACAAATGCTATATTCTCAACAATGGACAGGATCAGCCTAGTAAAATTGATGCCAACAGTGATGAAGGAATCCTTCTGGGATACTCCTCTTAAAACAAAATCTACAAGGCTGCAGCAAAAGGCCACAATGTGTGGAATAAAGTGATCATAAGCTATTCAGCAAAACTCCTACTTCTGACAAAAACGAAAATAATGATGATCAAAATAATGAACCACCTTTATCCCCTGGGGAAGTATCTGATGTTTCAAATGGCAAGGCTGATATGATGAGTGAGATAAAGGAGACAGGTGAAGACAATGCAACGTCTTCTTTCACTTCTCAAGAGGAACCTGGTACTTCCATTACTACCCCTGAAGCAGAAGAAAAAGTTGGAGATGTAGTGCAAGGCACTCCCCAAGTAACTGAACAAGGAGTGCAGGGAAATCCATTTAACTTACCCAATTTCTCTACTAATCAATCCTCAGTCCCAATTTGGAAACATAAAAGCTCCCATTCACTTGATAATATAATCACCCCCTTAATTTTGGAAGATAAAAAAACCAGAAATTCCCTAGCATTCTCAGCATTTCTATTCCAAAAAGAACCCAAAAAATATCAAGAAAGCCTTGTAGGATGTAGACTGGATTACTGAAATACAAGAGGAACCGCATCAACTTGAAAGAAACAAGGTATGGCACCTAGTACCTAGACCCTCAGACAGAACCCTCATAGGGACCGGTTGGGTATTTAGGAATGAGCTGGATGAACACGAAAATGCTACAAGGAACAAATCAAGGCTTGTTGTCTAAAGCATTCAATCAAGAGGAAAGATTGACTATGCATTGTCTTTAAAGAAACAGGGAAGGAACCTGCTCATTGATCAGATTTATGTGGATGACATCATGTTTAGAGCTACCGCTAACTCATTATGTGAAGAATTTGCTAAACTCATGGGAAGTGAGTTTGAGATGAGTATGATGAGGGAACTGAATGTCTTCCTGGGTCTTCAAGTGAAGCAGTCCATAAAGGGAATGTGTATCAGTTAGAAATGCAAACTCTTAAAAAGGATTGATATGGAAACATGAGAATTATTGGATCTCTACTCTACCTTACTGCCAGCAGGCCAGACATTGTATTTAGTGTGGGATTATATACAAGGTTCCAATCAAATCCTGAGGAATCTCATCCGAAGGCTACTAAGAGAATTCTGAGATATTTGGGCACACAGAACTAGGAATATCTTCTTTTACTTGTACAATACTTGTTTTCCCTTTTGCTTCTCTTTTCTATCATGATTGTGTGCACATATGTGGCATGAGTTAGCCTTACTAGACTTCTTTATGCCTTTTAGTCTGACTATGCCTTTTTTTAATGCCAAAAGGGGGAAGAATCGAGTGAATCGAGTCACGGAGAACATATGTTAGTGTCAGGGAGAACATATGTCAGGGTTAAGAATAGAGTCAGGGAGAACATATGCAGTTGCGGGTACCTTATCTCGTTAAGTCAAATAGCCATCAATGTTCAAAGTTTGTCATCATCAAAAAGGGGGATGGGCTTAAAGTCTTTTAAGCTATGTTTTGATGATCTAACAAACTTTCTGTATAGAACCAGATAAAAGACCAAGAATGATAGCAAAAAGTCAGGGGGAACATATGAGGAAACATGTGTAAGTAAGGGCATAAAGTCATGGGGAATATGTGGTATCCTGTTATCTAATATGGTTCTCTGAACTCTAACTTCTCGTATTCAATGCTAAGTTTGTCATAATTCTCTTAAGTGATATTTTTTCTTCTCATCTTAATAATGGTTATCAACTTTGAGTCTGGAAGGAGAATTGAAGAATATATAATGGTAGAACAATTTTGGGGTGCAAAGTCGTGAAAGAGGAAGAAGAAGAACGGAGAAAAGAAAAAATAATTAAACAAGGTGGGCTAACTGGTGAAAAATTATTTTTAGATTATGGGGGCATTTGCATCTATACCTGTTTTTTGTGTCACGTTTTAACTTGTGCCCGCTTTGTAAAAAAAATTGCAAGTGTACCCATTTTTTCGCATAGCTTCAGCATACAGGGCTGAAGTAGCAAAGGCAATCACGCAAAACTTCAGCATTCTAGTAGCCGGGCCTGAAGTTCAGCTCTAGAGCTGAGTTTTTGTTTTGTAACTGGCGAACTTCAGCTCTAGAGCTGAAGTTTTTGTTTTGTAACTCGCGAACTTCAGCTCTAGAGCTGAAGTTTTTATTTTTGTATTTTTATTTTGCAACTGGTGAACTTCAACTCTAGAGCTAAAGTTTTTGTTTGTAACTAGCGAACTTCAGCTCTTGAGCTGAAGTTTTTGTTTTGTAACTCGCGAATTTCAACTCTAGAGCTGCAGTTTTTATTTTTGTGTTTTTTGAGTAATATGTATGTAATGTTATATTCATTTGATTGATATTGTCCCACCTGTGCTCTATTAAGAATTCTACTCTTTTTGTAATTCAAGTTTCAAGTGTTTTACTTTAATCTGATTCTATTTTCATCTGAACATAGGTGTGGTGCTGGTTTCTGCTACAACTGTGGAAGACGAGTTTATCATCACTGGTGTCGTTATAATTCTGCTTCCAAAGGGACCTTCTACTGTTTTCTAACTTTTGCTATAATATATTTCTTTCTCATCTTATGGATTCACTAGACTTTGCATAGACATCTATGCACCTGCGACAAGGCTATTTACATGGCACAGTCCAGTCCATTAATCAAAGAGAGCAATGTTGAAGTCATCGTCGTGGAAGAAGAAAGAAGAAAATGAAGGAAGAGGAGAAAGAGGGCTCAAGTTGTTTAAAAAGTGGGTACAAGTTAAAAGTTTAAAAAAAATGAATATAAGTTAAATGAAGGCGACCAAATAGGGCGCCTCGTACAATTTTTACCATATTATGTACAACCTGGATCATATCAAGGACTTTAAACGTGGACTATTTTTTTTATGAATTGTTGGGCCAAGTAACAAGAAGTGTAATTCCCATCAATAAATGTATTAAACTTTTATTTACACGATTTTTTTATTTATTTTTTTTAATTTTTTTTTTTGTGTTTCTTTTTCCCCCTTGACAAGGTTAAAAAATAGTTATGGAATTTGTAAAATTTACCCCTAAATTCTTGAAATGGGGGCCAAACTGGAATTGTAACAAAATGAAAGGGAGGATTGTTTAGAACAGACATGTCGTACTTGAAACAGAACAAAGAAGATCTCAGAAAACCCTAGTAAAGCAAAACCTCCATTGCGAAGACAGCAAATTGCTGTAAGAATTCTGATAGCAAAAATGGGGGAATCAGAGGCCAAAGCAGAGACAACACTGAAAGATCAGGGTAACGAATTCTTCAAAGCTGGGAACTATCTCAAAGCTGCAGCTTTGTACACTCAAGCCATCAAGAAAGACCCATCAAACGCCACTCTTTACAGGTTCATTTTCACTATTATTCAGTTGCATTTTTCTGTTAAAGTTGTGACAGTTCTTGTGTTTGTCTTGACAGTTATGTGTTAAAGTTGTCATTTTGCTTGTTGGTCTTGTATTGGCTAGTCAAGTTCGTGGTGCTTCACTTGCAAATGTGATGCTATCGTAAACTTGTGAGTTTAGTATAAAATTTGTAATCTTGCTTGTGGTTTTGTGTTGGCTACTCCTTTAGTGACGATTTATTTCATCAAGAAATAATCTGTGCATTGCAATCCCTACATTAGTAATATCTGCATAACTTGTCCAACCAAATGACCCATTATGGATTAAAGTTGTCATCTCGCTTGTGTTCGGCCATTCTTTTGCTCTTTTTCTTGTTGTATTTGTTCTTTATATACTACTATGGCTTTCTTGATTGACTGTATTTCTGCTATAGAATTGTTAATGGACCTCAAAGTTATATTGATATTGGAGCTAATTAGCTCCAATGAGTTAAGGGGCTACCTACTGATTATGCAGTTATTTAAAAAATAGATCAAACTTAGAGTACCGTCAAAGTAACAAGTGCCTTTGTCCCCAAAAAACTAGTTTTACATGTAAAGAAGTGAATGGAATTTGTGGCTAGCTATGTTTTTCCTTTCCTTCAATCGAGAACCTGTAAACCACTAGCCTGCAGTAATGATTGTCTGAGTTTCTATATCAATGAACTTTTCTTTACTTTAAGGTGTTGTCATGCATGTAAGCTGTGAGACTTCCGTCTTTATTTTCCCCTGCTTGGACTCTACTTCAGAAAGTTTTGAGGTCCTACTTCAATGATGTCATCTATGAAATTCCTTAATATTCAATAAAATATATTGGTTGCACCTAGGGGTGGAAAAATGGTTAAAAGAAAACAGTTAATCATCCATATTATCCACTAAAAAATGGGTTGGATAATGAACTTTTTATAAATGGGTCAAATATGGATAAGAACCATATTTTCCATTTAAAAAATGGATAACCAACGAGTAACCAATGATAACCAATGGATCTATTTTTACATTTGTAAAGCCTCAAATTGGAGGTTCCTCAAGCTAGGGAGACTAAGAATTCTCCCAAAAGTGATCATATATAAGAAGTTATGGATAATATGGGTAATCCGCCGGTTAACCCGTTTTTTATCCATATTAAATATGGGTCGGGTTGGATAATTGATCCGTTTTTCGTTACCCGTTTTCGACCCGAACCATATCCGCCCCGTCCCGCCCGTTTGCCACTCCTAGTTGCACCCAATGGTATGGCTTTGAGCTTAATGAGGCCTTCGAGAGACAAAAAAACACTAGATCATTTTTTTGCATCTCCCTAACCCTTTGTGGCAAATTTACTGGTACTTGTGCTAGTGGGAGATATTAGATATCCAGTGAAATAGTGAAGATAAGTTGATCAAGATGGCATAGTTAACTATATATTTAGGTTGATATTATGTCATCTCCGATGGACTAGATTCTAAGCTAGGATTTCCAATTGGGGAATAGCACAAAGTGTGTATGCTGCATTTTTGGTTAGTAAATGATATTAAAGTGAACATATAGTATATTTTACGTCAAAGCCCCGTTAACTACAAATGCACCTTAATCTTACTGACCCGCTGTCGGCTTTATAGATCGTTGGTAAACTTTCCCTTTTATTTGGGGCAATTTACTCGAGAGATGGGACGGAGGGGAACATGGATACACATCCTAATATAACTATTAATGGGAAAACTCATAGAACAACACCAACAAAAGAGAGAGATTATTTGGAAAACAACTCTGCTTGATATCTTTCAACTAATTGTAGCTCGATCTTACTAGCTTGGGTCGGTTTTGGGAATCTTCGATAAATTTTTCCTTTATTCATGCCCATTTGATTGCAATATTATATAATTTGTCTTTTAAGACAGCATAGGGGTTCTCCAAAAGTAGAAGTTCTCTAAATAAAAAGGTAGAGGTTCTCTAAATGATTGAGGTGCAATTGATTTCCCCGTAAAAAGGTAGAGGTTCACTAAAAAGGTGATGCGTGGTATTCCGCACAATTAGAAGCTATTCCTAGGAGGAGATTTCAATGGCCACATCGGGATAGCTTCCCGGGTTTATGATAATGTGCTTGCCGATTTCAGTTTGGCGATAAAAACAAGGAGGAATTTCGATGTTAGATTTTGCTTAAACTTTTGATTTGTTAATAGCTAACTCGAGTTTTCAGAAGAAAGAGGAGCACTTGGTCACCTTCATGGCCAAGACCCAAATGATTACCTATTCTTCAGGAAGAGTGATACAAGTTTATGTACGATTGCAAGGTTATCCCGAGCGAAAATCTCACGACCCAACATAGGCTCTTAGTAATGGACTTAGTGATTAGGAGGAAGAGAAAGAAGAGGATTCTGTATGGTCAACCTAAGATCAAGTGGGAGATTTGACTAGCTCAGGAGTTGGGGGAGAAGCTGTTGGCTTGGAGGAGTAGTGGGGATACGAGTAGTATGTGGACCGCAACATCGAATTGCATTAGGCAATCAACTAGAGAGGTGTTAGGGGAGAAGGATTACTTCGGTGGACACAAAAGGGACTCTCGGTGGAATAGAGAGTTCTAAAGAAAAGTGAAAAGCGGTGTATTTGAAGCCGGTGGAGAGCAATGGCGAAGAGGAGAAGAGGACGAATAGGAAGTGATATAAGAAGGCAAAGAAGGAAGTGAAGTTAGTAGTTATAGCGGCAAAGACTGCAACGTTTAAAAGTTTATATGAAGAACTTGAGGATAAAGGCGGGGACAAAAAGTTGTACAGTAATCCAAATCCATTGGCACCTTCTAATTAGTGTAACTTGAAAATTAGTGTAAGCATTTTAAGGCTAATTAGTGTAAGCCCAATTCAAGGTAATGGGGATTGACGAGGATGTCACACATCATATTGGTGTGGGGTGGAAATGGAGGCTCGCAACCAGTGTTTGTGTGATAAGAATGTGCCACAAAAACTTAAAGGTAAGTTTTACAGATTGGTGGTTAGACCAATTATGTTGTATGATGTACTTTCAAGGTTTTGCACCTCTAAGTACAAAGAAGAGAGAAACAAAAGCACCCCGCTAAAGTTTTTCACAAAACTAGCGAAAGAGTTCTTCAAACTCACGTTAGAAAAATGTAAAATTGAAAGAAACCTCACCCACACGTTCCTCAATCCTGCAAGATTCAAGAAGCGTTGAATAAAAAAAGAAGAATGAAATCACCAATCTTTGTTTTCAGCATATTGAGCCCATTAAATAGGCCTTACAATGAGTAAAATCGATAAAATTGAGGAAAACTAATTCTAATTAAACTAGAATAAGAATAAGGCTAAGAAAACATATCCTAACTAAAATAGAAAAAAAGTAAGAATGAGATACCAACTGACAATCCTAGTCTGACTAGAACTACAAATATAATCCTCCTAAAACAAGAATTAAATTACTAGAAAATAAGAAATAAAAAATCGAAAAAGAAATCCTAATTTTGAATGGATTCTTCGCTTCTTGAATTTCTTGGTGTTTTAGCATTCTTGATCATGCATCATTCTTCCCTGATTGAAAAAGACTTGTCCACGACTCTAACAGCTTCCATAGATGGCACAAGATTTGCTATAGTAAGAATGAAGACCCAAAGTGAGAGAAAAAAAGAGAACCAATGATCACCTGGTTTTAAGTTACATTTTGCTAGTTTATCAGAGAGCTTTTTCACATTGTGAGCAAACTTAGCATGTGGCTGAACTAAATCCCACTTTCTAAGTTTCAACTTTTTATCAAGTCTTCTCCTTTGTAATCTTTCTATGTTGACTCTCAAACTTCAAATTACGATATGAAGTTATTGATGTCAGAACTTCATGAAACTTAGCCAACTCCATGTCTAGCTTTGAATTAAACATAGAGATCAACGCTTTCTTGAGATTGCATCAATTGCTATACTTATACACCAACAGTTACTTTGATAATGGTGATATATATTTATGAGTGAACACATCTTGTTTATCCAAATACCTCAAGCTCTTCATTATCCACTCCCTTTTAGGTAATCCTTCCTCTTGTTCATGCATATTTTTATAGACTTCAGGATTAACGCAATATGCTGACTTGTTTGGGATGATTGAGTCAACAATCAAGTCAATATTATGTCGAGCATCTCTGAACAGCAAAAGTCAACGACACGCTTGGCTGGATAATCCAATGGATCGTCATTAAACTTTGGTGGTAATACCTCAAGTTTTGGATCCAATGCATGTTCCTCGTCTCTTTGATATTGGTCTTCATCAGCTTTGTCCTCTTTACTCCCTTGATTATCTGAATATTTATCATCTTGGACATAGTGCCTTGGTACTCTTATGCCTTGGCCAACTTCAACCTCCTCAACTTGCTCGATATATCTTGATGTATGCGGGTTGAAATTGGTGGATACCAAAGTGGTAGACGTGGCGGTATCATTGGTATGTTATGATTGAATCAGCAAACTTTTAACCAATATAGTCAGATGCTTTATTGATTTCGTCAAACTATTTAGCTGCAATTTAGTTTCTTTATTGTCTCGTTCAAGGGTTGCAGTTCTTAATTTCTGAATTTTTAATTGAAGATCCATTGAATAAGATCACAAATTTGCTATTTTCTGGTTTGGTGACACAATTAATAAGATAGCAAGTCAAGAATTCGGACCTGGAACTTGTGCTCTGATACCAAATTGATGTACTTTCAAGGTTTTATACCTCTCAAGTACAAAGAAGAGAGAAAAACAAAAGCACCCCGCTAAAGTTTTTTCACAAAACTAGCGAAAGCGTTCTTCATAAACACGTTAGAAGAATGTAAGATGGAAAGAAACCTCACCCACATGTTCTTCAATCCCGCAAAATTGCGAAAAGCGTTGAATAAAAGATCAATCACGTTTTTGAATCAAAAGCTCAGAAAAACTACTCACGAATCTTTATTTTCAGCATATTAAGCCCTTTAAATAGGCTTTACAAAGAGTAAAATTAAGAAGATTAAGGAAAACAAATCCTAATTAAACTAGAGTAGAATAAGGCTAAGAAAACCTATCTTAACTAAAATAGGAAAAAGAATTCTAGTAAGAATGAGATACCAATTAACAATCCTGGTTTGACTAGAATTACAAATATAATCCTACTAAAACAAGAATTAAATTACTAGAAAATAAGAAATAAGAAATCCAAATCTTTAAGGAAAAGAAATCCTAATCTGGAATGGATTCTTCGCTTCTTGAATTTCTTGAATTTTTAGCATTCTTGATCATGCATACAAGAGCGCAGTGTTGGCCAGTTAAGAAATCCTATGTCCAAAAGGTGCAAGTAGCGGAAATGAGGATAATGAGATGGATATATGGGCATACCAGGAGAGATAAGATTGAAAGTGAAGATATTCGGGACAAGGTGGGTGTGGCCTCTGTGGTGGATAAGATGCACGAGGTTAGGCTGAGATGGTACGAACATGTGAAGAGGAGATGCACTGATGCCCTAATGAGGAGGTGTGAGAGGGCCATGGTGGGCCTGATTAGAGTTAGGGTAGGCCAAAAAAGTATTGGAGAAACGTGATTAGGCAGCGGCACATCTTCAGCTTATCGAGGACATGACCATTGATAGGGGGTGTGGAGATCGGGAATTAGGGTAGACGGTTAGTAGGTAGTCAAGCGTATCTCTTTCCCATAGCAATATTATTAGTATTATTTTTGTATTTTCTTGATTCTTAGATTTTTATTACTATCTGTTGTTTCTTTCGCTTTGGTTATCTTATATTCTTATCTTGCTGTTATTATTGCTTGTTGTTGCTGCTTCTTTGTCTTCCGTCCTTGAGTTAAGGGTCTATCAAAAACATCATCTCTACCTTGACATGGTAGGGGTAAAGCATGCGTACATACTACCACCCCACTTGTGGGGTTACATTAGATTTGTTGTTGTTGAATGCATATTGAGATGAACCAGCAAAATGCTGGAAAAGAAATACTGAGCAAAAGCTAAAAAAGTTACGAAGAATGTAATATACAACAACAATAACATACCCAGTAAAATCTCACTAGTGGGGTCTGGAGAGAGTAGAGTGTACGCGGACCTTACCCTTAGGGTTAGGGAGGCTGTTTCCGGCAGACTCTCCGCTCAACAGGAGAGACAATAATATCATAAAAGAAACAAAAGAAAAGGCATGTAACAACAAAAGATGCCAGAAAGAAAATAACAACAACGGATAAGTGAAAGGACAATAATACAAAACTATGCAAAACAACAATGTGAACACAACATAGGCCGCTAGCACACCTTAACCAAAACTCTATCAGACTACCCGGTACAAAGAGGGAAAGAACTCTTGATTACCCTCTAGCCTACCACCCTAATGCTCGACCTACACTTGTTCCTATCAAGAGCCGTGTCCTCGGAAATCTGAAGCTGCGCCATGTTCTGCCTAATCACTTCGCCCCAATACTTCTTAGGCTGCCCTCTGCCTCTTCTCGTACCTGCCAAAGTCACCCGCTCAGACCTCCTAACCAGTGCCTCTAATGCAAAAATAAAATCAAGCATGGCTTTAGGCTCTAACACATTTTCCATATCCATGTTGCACCTAAAACTAAGCAAGAATATACAATTCTCTTTGAGCTTAAGTATATTGTCATTCTTGTCCTAAAAAATCTAGCGTTCCTTTCCTTCCAAATTACCCTGCTTATAGCTACAGGGATAGTGTTCCACATGGAGAGGGTGGACTTAGCAATTCCTCCTCTCGGCCAAGCCATCTTAAAATCCAAAAGGGAGCTGGGCATGCACCAGTGCAAGCCCATGATGGAAAAAACTAGGTTCCAATGTTGGCTAGAAACTCTGCAATGTAAGAACAAGTGGTTCGTGTTGACGTGCTCTCCGCATCTTCGTTACAGAAAATGCATCTATTGTGTACTGAAGTGCTACCATATAACAATTTTCCAGAGAGCCCCTTCTTCAGCATTAGCCTCCATAACCATTTACACAACAAGCTTTTATTGTGTGCCTTCAAATCTCTGACACCAAGCCCCCCTGCTTTTTTGCTAAGGATATTGTGCTCCATTTGACCAGGTGAAAAACGTTTCTTCCTTTGTTCCCTTGCCAAAGAAAATCCCTTTTGTCCAGTTTCTTAGAGATGGGGACAGGCAGGGGAAAAAGGGCCATAGTGTAAGTGGGTACAGCATCAAGAACATTGTTAATCAGAACGAGTATACCACTTATTCCTACATTGACATACAAGTATAACCAGTCTAAAAGGAATCCTAGCAAACACTATATCTAGTGTTAAGTGTAAAACAGCTAAACCTAATTTCGACTAGCTTATATCACCAGTATGGTTTTTCTTTCTATTTTGTGACATTCTTAGCTAAGTTAATAGCTAACTTCTCATGTTTTTTGAAAGATTTTAGGTCCATTGAGGAACTTCCTTCCAGGTGAATTTAGGTTTAACTCTTCTTTTTTAGCTCCTTCATCTATCACGATGAAGGTTCTCTAATAGAGTATAAAAGCTAAGTCCTAATTCCTTATAATAAAAAAGCTAAGTCCTAGTTTAGGGTGGAAGTTTATATAGAGAATGCTAGATTAGTCACCAGAAATTATTAATCTTCTGCTAGGTTATTGTGTTTCAGATTCTATTCCGTCTTCCCTCTACGTATTCTTGTCTTACTAAGTAAGAATTTTGTATGAGCATAATATTTGCCCCCTCAAAGCTCAAACATTTATAGCTCTACTAACATTTAATTAATAAAGTGCTAAAAGTGGAAGGTTTGTAATTGCTATTAGGGGATCATTTGATTCACATGCTAGTTGTGTGAGGATTATAATGCTCGGATTGTTATGAGGTGATTGATAATGAAGGTATTTGTGATACGGTGATTAATAGTGAAGGGATTAATTGTTTTATGATGAAGAATAATGAAGGGATTGTCATACAAGAATTGCTTACGTTAAGGAAATTTTTGTCTCGAAGTGTTTAATCCCAGTATTGTTAATACATGTATGCTTATTTCACATTTTATTCCGCACAAAATATGACATAGATTATGGTATAACTTAATGCAAGTATTATAATTAATACCGTCAACCAAACACTACATAAAACTATGTAGATATTAGTTTTTCTTATACGACAAACCAAACACTGCATACATTATGCAAGGGTTATTTTTTCTAATCTCCTATAATCAACCATGGTATAATTTTATGCGGGATTTTATGTTGTAATTATTTTTCCTACGACTCCAACCAAACAAGCCCTAAGTGAAAATCATAATTCTATCTAAAACTTGTTCATTGGATGACTCTTTTAATGCGTCTTTGTGATTGTTTGTTGTGGTCAGAATTTGCTTTCTAATTCTTTCATTATATCGACTTTGTGAAACTGACTATTGTTCCTGATATGTTTTTCACTTAATTCAACTATGTATAGCAATCGTGCTGCAGCATTTTTGCATCTGGTTAAACTTAGTAAAGCACTTGCTGATGCCGAAATGACGATCAATCTGAAACCAGAGTGGGAAAAGGTATACTTCCAGAATTGGAAATCTTTCACGAACACGCTATAATAAGAAAAAAATATCATGCTCCACGAGCAGAAAATAATGTGAACTTGTTATCTAGCGAAGTTCTTCTCGTAATAAAATGACTTGATTGCACTTGTAGGGTTATTTCAGGAAAGGATGTATACTAGAGGCTATGGAACGCTATGATGATGTATGTATAAATTTTTTCCTCTTAATCGGAGAACTTTCATGTTCCAGTGTTGATGTTTATTATCATGATGTAGGCTTTAGCTGCTTTCCAGCTGGCATCAAAATACAATCCACAAAGTTTGGAAGTATCCAAGAAGATAAAGACACTTGCGCAGTTGGCAAAAGATAAGAAGCGAGCTGAAGAACTGGAGAACATGAGATCCAATGTTGACATGGCAAAGCATTTTGATACGTTGAAATCTGAACTGGTTAGTGGTCTTCTGCATCTATTTCTAGAGACATATATCTGTTTCAGAATGTTAATTGGAGCTCTGATGTATTTTCCAGTCTCTATGATTGCTGGTGCACTTTTATAACTATGATTTTGGTCATATGGTATTTTTTGTTCATGCAAGCGTTGACATAAAATCTATTCTCCTCATGCAGGTAAGGAACTTGTTGCATCAGCAGCTGTATGATATAGCCCTAAATCGAATTTCTGGAAAATGTTTTTCTCACGAAGTTTCCGCATGAGAGTACTAAGTTCGATTCTCCTTTTTGCAGTCTGAGAAATATGGAGCTGAAGACGGCAGTAAAGAGATTTTCTCTTTCCTTGTTGAAACAGTAGAGAATGCTGTTAAGTCATGGCATGAAACTTCAAAAGTGGATCCTAGAGTTTATTTCCTTCTGAACAAGGAGAAGACCGACACAGAGAAGTATGCCCCAGCTGTTAATATAGACAAGGTACTTCATATTCTTACTGATTGAAAAGTTATCCTCATGGATATTTTTCCAACAATTTCGGCCTTCCTCTGATATTTCTGAATTCAATTTGTCAGTTGTAGGTTACATTGCCAGTTGCAGTTGGAATAGAGCTTATACTATCTAATTGTGTACTTTTATCTCATGTTCTAGGCTTTCGAGTCACCCCATACGCACAGCAGTTGTTTTCCATTTCTTCGACAGTACGCTGAAGATTCTTTCTCTCAAGCTTCATGTTTAGTGACACCGAAAAGTATCATATCTTACCCACAGGTAAATTCAATCACTGAATGCTCTCTCGAAAGAGGCAATTGCTTGTAAGAACACAGATAACCCTCTTAAAAATGGCTTTTTTCTTATAGATTCACACACAGAAAGGTATAAATTGGTTATAAGCTTATTCGAATTAACCAATATTTGATCTTTCTATGTATTACAAGAAGCATCCTAGTTCTACGTATAAGTTCTGTTAGAAGCCTTGTCAGGTCAAAAAATAATCTGTTAGTGACTGTAATTGTGTCAACTGCTTTTGTTCTGCTCAATGCTTTTCTGAATCTCGAAGATTATTGATGAATATTGGATGTTGGTTCTATGCTTCCATTCTACTACTGAAAATCTAGAACAGAGAGCTTGAATTTCAAACACAAATGTACTGACCTTCGTAGCTTCGCCTTTAATTTGTGCTTTGTTCTATTAGCATCTTTAGTCTGGTTCAGACAAACACAGGCCAAAGGAATTTGAAAACAGAATGAAGTTGAATTGTAGTGGCGGTAGTGGTAGTGTTTACCTAATACCTTTTGCTCTTAGTGGTAGTGTTTACCTAATACCTTTTGCTCATAGTGGCGGTAGTGAACGATGTGAGAGTAAGGTTATGTCCTCGAGCGGGGCTGGGGGTGGGGTCCANCGGTAAACGTGATTAGTACATACGCTCCTCAGGTAGGTTTGAACCAGGAGGTCAAGAAGCACTTTTGGGATGATTTGGACGAGATCGTGCGTAGTATCCCGCACACAGAGAAGTTGTTCATTGGCGGAGATTTTAATGGTCATATTGGGGCTAGTTCTAGGGGTTATGATGATGTGCATGGCGATTACGGTTTTGGGGATAGGAATGAGGGCGGTAATTCACTATTGGAGTTTGCTAGAGCTTTTGATTTGGTTATAGCTAACTCGAGTTTCCCGAAGAGGGAAGAGCACCTGGTCACTTTCCGAAATTCAATGGGCAAGACCCAGATTGATTATCTTCTCTACAGGAAATGCGATAAAGGTCTGTGCACTGACTGCAAGGTCATCCCGAGTGAGCACCTCACGACTCTACATAGGCTCCTAGTTATGGACTTGGAGATCAAGAGGAGTAGGAGGAAGAGGGCGGGGTGCAGGCAACCTAAGATCAAGTGGGGTAACTTGACCAAGGACAAAGCTCAGGAGTTAGGGGAGAAGTTGTTGGCTATGAGGGCATGGGTGAGTATGGGGGACACGTCTAGTATGTGGTCCAAGACTGCGGATTGCATTAGGGTAGCTGCTTGAGAGGTCTTAGGGGTCACGAAGGGTTCTCCTGGGGGTCATAAGGGGGACTGGTGGTGGAATGGAGAGGTCCAAGGTAAGGTGGAAGCTAAGAAAGTTGCTTATTTAAAGCTAGTAGAGAGTACAAACGAGGAAAAAAGGACTTATCGGGAGTGTTACATAAAGGCAAAGTTAGCAGTTACGATGGCTAAGAACGCAACATTTGCTCGTTTGTACGAGGAGCTCGAAGGCAAAGGCGGGGACAAGAGGTTGTATCAGTTGGCCAAGGTGAGGGAGAGGAAAGCCCGTGACTTAGACCAAGTCAAGTGCATCAAGGATGAGGATGGAAAAGTGTTGATGGACGAGGCACTCAATAGGAGAAGATGGCAGACATACTTCCATAAATTGTTGAATGAGGAGGGGGATAGACGCATTGTTCTGGGTGAGTTGGAGCACTCCGAGAGTCGGCGGGATTTTGGGTACTGTAGGCGGATTACGGTAGAGAAGGTGGAAGAGGCGATGCGTAAGATGTGCAGGGGTAGAGCAATGGGGCCAGACAAAATCCCGGTGGAATTCTGGAAGAGCGCGGGGCGGGCAGGTTTGGAGTGGCTCACTAGGCTGTTTAATGTTATTTTTAAGACAAAGAAGATGCCCGAAGAATGGAGGTGAAGTATGATGGTTCCGCTTTACAAAAACAAGGGGGATATCCAAAATTACAATAATTATAGAGGTATCAAGTTATTGAGTCACACCATGAAGGTTTGGGAGAGGGTGGTGGAGGCTAGGGTGAGGAGGTGCGTGTCTATTTCCGAGAATCAATTTGGATTCATGCTGGGGCGTTCGACTACGGAAGCGATTCATCTGGTAAGGAGATTAGTGGAGTAGTACAGGGAGAGGAAGAAGGATTTGCATATGGTGTTTATTGACCTTGAGAAGGCATACGATAAAGTTCCGAGGGAGGTCATGTGGAGGTGTTTGGAGGTTAGCGGCGTTCCGATAGCGTACATTAGGGCGATTAAGGATATGTATGATGACGCTAAGACTCGGTTGAGGGCAGTGGGTGGTGACTCAGATCATTTCCCTGTGGTGATGGGATTGCACCAGGAATCGTCTCTTAGCCCATTTTTGTTTGCCTTGACGATGGATGTACTGTCACGTCACATTAAAGGGGAGATGCCTTGGTGCATGCTATTTGCCGATGATATAGTGTTGATTGACGAGACGCGTAGCGGAGTTAATGCGAGGTTGGAGGTTTGGAGACAAACCTTGGAATCTAAAGGTTTCAAACTAAGTAGAACCTAGACAGAATACATGGAGTGCAAATTCAGTGAGACCCATGATGCAGAAGTAGAGGTTAAGCGTGATGCTCAAGTTATCCCCAAGAGAGTGAATGTTAAGTATCTCGGGTCTATTATCCAGGGTAACGGGGAGATTTACGAAGATGTCACACATCGCATCGGAGCGGGGTGGATGAGGTGGAGGCTCGCTTCCGGTGTCCTATGTTACAGGAATGTGCCGTTAAGACTTAAGGGTAAGTTTTATCGAGTGGTGGTTCGACCCGCTATGCGGTATGGGGCTGAGTGTTGGCCAGTCAAGAACTCCCGCGTGCAGAAGATGAGAGTAGCAGAGATGAGGATGTTGAGATGGATGTGTGGGTGTACCAAGCGAGATAGGATTAAGAATGAAGCTGTTCAGGACAGTGTGGGAGTAGCCTCTGTGGAGGACAAGATGCGGGAGTCGCGACTGAGATGGTTCGGACATGTTAGTAGAAGAAGCATTGATGCCCCTGTCAGGAGGTGTGAGAGGTTGGCCATGGAGAGTTTGAGAAAGGGCAGAGGTAGGCCTAAGAAGTACTGGGGAGAAGTGATTAGACAGGACATGACGCTGCTTCAGCTCACTGAGGACATGACACTTGATAGGGAGGGTGTGGAGGTCGAGGATTAAGGTAGAAGGTTAGTAGGTAGTTTATAGTGTTCACCGATAGGCTTAGTAGTATGCATGTCCCTTCATATTCTTAGATTTTTATTACGTTATGTGGTTTTGTTCGCCGTAGGTATTGTATTCCCTGTTGCTATTATTTGATATTATTTATCCTTTATCTGTCCCTTTTTTTTTCTCTTCCATCTTTCTTACTTCCTTGCTTCCCTCATCTTCTTCTTGCCATTCCTGAGCCGAGGGTCTATTGGAAACAACCT
The DNA here is from genome assembly GCA_026770625.1 of Nicotiana glauca. Lineage (NCBI taxonomy): Eukaryota > Viridiplantae > Streptophyta > Magnoliopsida > Solanales > Solanaceae > Nicotiana > Nicotiana glauca. The sequence continues at coordinate 278,614 of MU723431.1, forward strand.
CTTTACCTGCATTAGGTAAGGGTAAGGTCTGCGTACAGACTACCCTCCCCAGACCCTACATGTTGAAATCAAACTGGGTTTTTTGTTGTTGTTGTTGTTGTAATGAAGTTGAATTGTATCTCTTGGAGAGTGAGTTAAAGGTGATCCTGACAGATGATGATTTAGTTTCAAGTTAGTGTCTGATGCGAACCAGAGGCAACATTGAAATCATGTAGTATTGTTTTTATAAGCAGTTATTACAATTGATCTGTTCTTTCATGAATCATGATTTCAATGTGTGATCTTACAGGTCTGGAAAGGTCAAGGATCAAGGAAATGGAAGCATGGACAAAATGATGGATTTTTTGTCCAATTTGAATCACCTTCGGTACGGAAGCTGTGGTTTATCCCTAGCTCCATTGAGAAAGGAAAAATCTTATGCAGGTAGGTTTCTCTTTCTCTTAGCCAAAGCACAACACATACATAAAAAGTGGATGTCAAAGTCACAGGCATGCATGCACTTCATTCTCTCTTTAATAAAATACATAATAAACACGATTATTCTTTTCATAGCATATATAAGTAAGCATCAACTTACCAAGTGCTAAAAAGGGTAATAGACAAGTCATACAGTCCTATACATCAAGTATGGGTGAACCTCTTGAGACGTGATATTTATTGAGACGACAAAATAGCAATTCAACTGAATGTGCATTTCTGGAAAACATTTGGCCTGTCAAGCCTGTGAACATTTCAGGACAACTCTTATCTTTCATGACTTGGGCATCCATCCATATGAACTTTTCCTATCCTAGGATTAAGCAAAACATGGAAAAATACGTAAAAGTTTAGCAACTTCTTTTAGTTAATGTATAAATTGATATCTATTGGAATAATGAGATCTTTTTGGATAATCATGCTAGTCAAGCAAATAGAGCTGCTTATATATAGTTTTGAAGTGTGTGCATATGTTTGTTATTCTACGGAATGTATTTTCAAGTTGAGGCATATAACCTTGAGTTAGCTCCTAAACTCGATCTTCAATCATCTTCAGGGATCCAGTGCCTTTGGATATTAGTGCACATGAACTTCTTCCTCGTATATTCAAGCAACTATAGTCAAGGCTATTGCAGTTCCATATCTTGGGTCAGCTTTTTGGGGAATCTTACATGGGAGAAAATGGGCTTATTATCGACGAGGAGAAGCAAGCACCTGATTTTAAGTTTCCTTGCACTGGGGTCTATATTCTCCTTGAACGGGGGCAATGCGGGCAAGCTGTCACCGTGGTCCGGAGTTACTGCTTATCCTTAAATTGGTGAGGGTTTTTGTAGTTATCAGTTATTTTTGAAGATTTCTTATAGTAGATTAGAATTTCCTAGTGTTGCATGCTTCGTTTATTCTCATTTCAATTTCATATTGTTTGGCTGTTTTGTGCAGCAGTGAGTTTTTGTTAATACTCTTAAAAGTAATTTTTCCAACCGTTTTCGAAATGAGACTCTTGTATATTTGCCTGGCTAGAAGTAATGCTGGTGTTTTTACCTTATCTTGGTTTCTCACAATGTTCATTACTGTTATCCTGCCACTTCTGAAGTTGCTCTTTCTTGGATGTATTTTCCAATGTCACAACTTGGATATTTTGGTTCAGCTTTGTATATTTCCTTTTTCCTCTTATAGGACTCTTTAGCTGGTTTTTTTTAGGCTTAGTGGTAGCTATTTTTAATTCCTTTTACACAAATCTACACTATAGAATTGTATGTATAGTTCATTCTGCTTCTAGGTTCCTCTTCTGATAAACAACATTACATGGACAGTTCCAGATAGCATTTATATGTCCTTCAGAAACTATGCATTTCTAGACTGGCAAATTCCTTAAACAGTATCTCTCTTTTTGAATGGTTAAAATACTACTACTCCATCTGTTTCAGTTAATATTAGTCTATTCTTTGATTATAATCTTGCATACATTTTGAAATTACTTTTAAATATTAAAAATTATAACTTGTGATACTTTCATGTATTTTCTAGATGAGCATATTTGTTGACGTCCAAAAATTGATAGAGGATAGATAATCTATTTGGGAAAGAAAAAGCTGGAACTTCCTACTAAAGCCCGATTTAAGCTCGAGTTTCAATGCATTTATATAATTGCTTCAGTTTTTTTTCCATGTGCAATTACCAAAGCCATTGATCTTAGACCTTTTATTATTTTTGTGGAGCAGCAAGAACTTGCGCAATTTTTCTGTTGGAAAAGAGAATAAAATAGTAGAGGTGTGAAACATTATACTAGCGATTTTCAATACCTTAGCATGGATATATGAATTTTACAAAATTGTAAAAGGGTAAGAGAAAAAGGAAGGCTAATACATTTTGATTATTTTAATTGGATCATTGATCTGATTTATGATCATACGTTATCGTCTGGGATTGTTGAAGATTCAATTCTCTTGGATTGAAACTTGCAAGTGTGAAGAATATAATTGCATGCATTAACAGCCTCCCCAACTGTTAAATAGATCCATTCCTTCCCAATTGTGTCAATGAAATTTGACTTATCCAGCTTCTTCATCACCTCCCCTCCAGGGTTTGCCATTACAAGCTACAAATGGTACAATTGAATAGTGGTAAACTTTAGAAAGAAACAAAAAAATAAAGGAAAATCAACTGGGTTGTAGTGGACAAGATGTCACTGAATTCAAGTTCGAGTTGTGGTTTATTAATCACTGACCTGTTCCCGTAGAGACAACAATAAATGGTACTATATAATGTTTAATTTGCTGGAAAATTGTCAGTTTACAGAATCTTTGTACCTTTAGACATCGTCTATCTGCATTTCTCTTCACTTCCTCAAGCATACTAATTCCACTTGTATCAATGTTTCCAACAGCTGCATTTAAGAGGATTAATGTCAGCAGTAAAACATTAACTATTAAAAATAAAAAAAAATCAAATTAACATTTGATATTCACCGAAGTTTTCTTTATCTTGAATTAACACTTACCACTCATATCTAATATGACATATTGCAGGTCAATCTCAGTTGAAGTCCTTTGCTTCTCCTCTTCTTCTTCATCTATCCATCTTGAAATCCTAAGATATTTCAAGAAACCATAGATATATAAGTGACTAACTATTGTGCTGAAGTCATCACTAAATTGAGATGATAATGTTGGTGTTGTAGTTACCTTTCCCTCAAGTAACTTGCATTTGCAAAATAGATTGGGGCATCAATGTGTATGATGAGAACTCCAGGAACACTGCTTGCTGCTGAATATTGTTCAGTGTTTCTATAGGTCATGGAGTTTGGTATTTTACCTAAGACAAATGTCTTTGGCCTTGCTACAAAGAGAAGTATCCTAAGTAAAGACATTGCCACCTGAATCACACACGAAAACGTAGTTATCATAAAAATTAAATTACACTGAGAGTGCAGAAAGATTTTTAAATCCTATTAAAAATGTATGCTACTTACCGCGACTATTAGGCCAACTTCAACGCTACCAAAGACAACTCCAATGAAGGAACTAATGCAAACGAGGAAATCGTATTTGTCAACTTTCCATAGGTGGATAGCAGCATTGTAGTCAATGATGCCAAGCATGGCTGAGATTATAATGGAGGAAAGCACAACAAGGGGTGTGTAATGAAACAATGGTGTTAGCAACAACAATGTTATCATCACTGCTGCTGCCATTACTATGTTAGACACTGCTGTCTTGCATCCTGCATTGAAATTCACTGCCGTACGTGAAAATGGTCCTGAAAAAGGAAAAAAAGATGGTAATATTAGAAGAAAAACTACACAAGCAGACAACTAAATTCAAGAATGTGTTCAGCATACCCCACTATGTGTGAAAATTCTCCTAATGTGTGATGGTGAGACTAGAACTAATTATGATTACTTATCATGTTGAATTATATGATTATCTCATCTACAAACTTAAACTACTAAAAGGCAATTCTTATTTACTGAATTATGTTTCTGTTGTCCACTCCCATTCCTAGAAACTTGAAGGAAAAAAATAGGGTCTTTACACAAATAGCCGGCTTGTTTCACTTTTTACTTTTTCTAGCCGGTATACGTAGATTATAAACTGATAATAAATGGTTATACATATACTCCTATTATATATAGATTATATATATACTATACATTCGCCGACTAGCTAGTTTTAGTTTAAGTAATTGAGTGGACTGCTATTTAGATTAATTCTTTAAAAGGAAAAAAGGAATCCTAGTTGACGAGGCAATGGCTTTGGACTGGGCTTTGTATTTTTTTCCTTAACATGTCGTGGATTGGGCCAAGAGATGTTAGTTTTGAGTGAAAGAATACCTGTGGTTAAGTAGCAAGAGGTGCAAGAACCAACCATGTTCATCATCCCAAATGCAATCATTTCTTTGTTTCCATCAATATGATAGTTCTCCACTATGGCGAAACTCCTTCCAACTGCTATTCCTTCCTGTATTGTTTAAACTTCATCGGTTAAAATATGTAAGTAATAAACAATATACGCCAACTCCTTCCAACTGTTATTCCTTCATGTGTGATATATATACAACAACTTCTCGATCCCAAACAAGTTGGTGTGTGTGACATATAATATATTTATAGAAATTCAGAATAAAAAAAAGACAAAGAGTAATTTAAAGAGTTTAACTTATGTACACCAATAATGTAAGAATAAATTTATGTATATAGTTAATTAGTTAATTCTTTAATTAAAAAAAAATATAAAAATGCCTTTCCGGAAACTAAAAGCTGCTAGTTGTAGTCTATGAGTCACCCATATATTACCGTGTGTACGATAAAATGACAAAGACACAAGAAGTATATCACTATTTTAGTTTCTTCAAGCATAATTTATGAACATTTATTCCCGTCTATGTTTTTCTTTTCTAGCCTTTTTGACCCAAGTATCTTCCAGACGACAGAATGAGGTCATGAGAATCTTATATAAATCAGAAAGTCTAAGACCGAATCCAAATTAGTATGACAGACAAATATGTGGTTTATAAAAAAGTAAATTAAAAAAAAAGATTTTTGTTAAGTTGTCCCACATCGGAGGAATTTGAGGTCCTTGGTCTCCTTATATGGCTTGGACAATTCTCACCTCACAAGCTAGCTTTTGGGGTTGAGTTAGGCCCAATGTCCATTCTTATCATGGTATCAAAGCCAGACCCATCCCAATTATTATTACCGATGTTGGGCCCCCATTTATGTTGTCCACGCTCCAGAGGCCTGGGCGTGAGGGGTATTGAGTTGTCCCACATCGAAGGGATTTGAGGTCCTTGGTCTCCTTATATGGCTTGAGCGATCCTCACCTCACAAGCTAACTTTTGGGGTTGAGTTAGATCCAATGTCCATTCTTATCCATTTTAACATTTGTAGACATATTGTACTTACAGCCATGGCGATGACACCAGTGACGATACCAGTCTTAATGGCAGTTGTAAGATACTGCGAGCTAAATGCCAGTTCAGAATACGATGGTGGATTTATCCCTTTTTTCAAGTGCCCAATCTGAGAAAATTAAATCCAACAAAAGTCCAAAAATATTCACAGGTTAGCCGCATGTACGTACTGTCTTATAATACAAACATCGCTAGAAAAAGTTAATCATACAAAGGGACCAACATGTGGACGTCACTAGTCACTCACCATTAATTATATTCACATGTATAGAAATAAAAGAATAAAATTTAGCACTGAAATACTATAAAGATATAAATCTAATTTCTGACTGTAGAGAAATGAATTACCACTTGAACTCCCTTTTTTTCAGCATGAGTGAAATAAACAAGAACACTTCCCAAGATCACAGATGTTAGAGGCGCCATACAACTTATCCAGAAGAAAGCTGGCTTCTTTTTGCTCTGGTATAGGAATCACACCACACAATAAATAAACAAGTCCATTAGTAAATTAATCTAGTGAACTTGAACTGAAGATAATATTATGAAATAATGAGGATATTAATTAGCAATTGAAATATAGTGAAAAAAAATTCTAGGAATCATTAGAAATATTTTTTATACACGAGTATGAATTAATCTTAAGGTGAAAGAAGTCTACAATATCAGGATTAATTTACGGATATAACAAAATAGTGACATATTTTATAAACTATAAATTAAATATGTAACAGATCTACCGAAAGCGAGTATAAATTTTTAAATTAATTAATTTACTTACAAAATATCTGGTCAACAAGAGGAAGAAGAGAAAACAACAACCTAGGACGCCACTTTCCCATCTCCACTGTAGCAAATAATCAATAAAACATATTGGAATTAATTAGAATGAAAAAGAAAAAGAAAAGACCGTAAAATATTGGAGGCTAACTATAACTTATTATTTTGAGAAAAAAGATTTAAAAAATAAAATGAGATAGTGAAGGAACCTGGTGTAATTGGCTAAAGATGGAGCGCATGACACTGACAATATCAGTTTCATGGGTGAAATGAACAAGTCCAAGAATTCCTTTCAGCTGCTGTAAACACACTACGGTGGCTGCTCCTCCCATGAACCCTAATATTGTTGCATGCGATAGAAAGTCCACTATAAATCCTAGCCTATATCATTATCGAAGAGAAAAATACTTAGTACTCTCATCGTTTCAATTTATGTGACATAGTTTGAATCGACACAAAATTTATATTTAGTACTTCTGACCTTAACAAGCCTAAGGAAGCTTGAAAAACTCCAGCAAAGAAAGTAGCAGTAAATACCAACTGAAGATAAAGCTTGGGATTATCGTGAGGATTAACGACTCGGCCAAGCATTGCAGATATGAGAAGTGATGGAACTGCCACATTCCCTATTGCCAAATGCTTCGAACTTCCCAACATCGCATATACCATCGGTGGCACAAAGCTTGAATCTGCATTTCCAAAATATATTTATCAGATCAACCACAATGAAAACTTTAACCAAATCTGGAGTAGTAACTTTATTGTGCCTTATACATGCAGGCTATGGACTCGTAACTTACATATCAAGACACGTAATACAGTTATAATCACAATTATAGTTATGTATATTTTAAGTGTTTAACTTATAAAATATACTGACGATACGATATACAGTAATTTTTTTTTTTTTACCTGGACCTGCAGGAGTTATCTGCCTAATTTTTCAGTGACTAGCTTGACATTGTAGGTGCCTAAAAGTTAAATCCATAGAGTATATTTTAAAGACTAGAGTTAGTTGGAAAGAGTCTAGCCTTGTATATGTACTAGTTCCATGTCCAAAGCTAGATCCATGATATCGAGTATATTTCAAAGAATTTTGATGGATTAATTCATAGTATATATTTTAGAATAAATAAATAGTTACTTACAAAGTCCAATAACTGGAGGCAAGTTAGCCAAACCAGCATAGCTTATCCCTTGAGGAACAGCAAGACTAGCAATCGTGATTCCAGCAATAAAATCAGCTTTGAAAAGTTGAAACGTATAACGAGGAGCCCAATCGAGGATGGGGACAAAATACTGCAAACCTAAAGCAAGTTTCTTGGTAAGTGACTGGTTCTTGAATTTCCTGAAGGGGTCATCAGGAAATAGTGTTTCTTTTACACAAGATTTGAGTGCCTTCAAGAATGGCTTTGGTGCTGGGATTTCTACCTTTTGATGTGAATATTGATCATCAAAGTCAGCATTACCCATAATTTTAATAAGTTTAATTTGTGCTAATGGAAATCAGTCTATTTATAATGTGGAGAAAGAGGTGATGATGCAAATGGGAAAGTGGTTTTGGTTTCTTATGAATTGGGACTTTAATTTGAGGATGCATGTCTATCTATATATAGAGGGCCTAGAGGAGGTGGAGTACTGCCTGTTTCCTTTTTCCAATTTTTTTAAAGTTTTATTTCTTTCTTTCCTTTTGCGATGGGTCCCATTGATAACCCTCATGAGTTCGTATTGACAATCCTACCACACAACATGAAGGTAGAGAGATTGATGGGACACAGAAAAATATCATGCGTTTATAAATTGATGTATACGTCATCCATAATTATATATATTGGGTTAAGGTTTGCGTATATATTACCCTTCCCGGACCCTACTTGTAGGATTATACTGGGTTGTTGTTGTAGTTGTTGTTATCATCCATAATTAAAGGTCACAAACATAAGCTTCAAAAATAAAAAAGATCTTGATAGATAGTAGTTTCTCTTTAAGTGGCACTCTGTGACACACATTCGAATTAGTCAAACCAGTGATGTATTTTGAATATTTAGTTAAGTAAAAAAACTTAATTTGATTGTTTTGATGAAACTATGGTGTACTATGTTGTGAATTTTCGGTACACCGATATTCTACCTTTTTATAATTTTGAGTTAAGAAGATCGTCAATACACACGAGACATCGTTGTACTTGTACCACCTTCAATGGTGCATCATAGTTTAACTTTCAATTCAATCAACAAATAATTATAGTGACTCGGAAGGTGTGATAATGACCCGATAGGTCATCTAATGTTTTAAAATCTAATTTTGTGTTTCAAATCCTTAAACACCTTATTTTAGCCTTTCTCGATTTGCGTCCGCAGTCCTGGTGCTTTTCCGGAAGGCTTATATGTTAAAAACTGATAAAACAAGAACTTTTGTCTTAAAAATTTATTTGAGTTGAATTCGGTCAACGTTTTCAGCAAACGGATCCGTATTTTGACGGTCCCGATGGATCCGTATCGTAATTTAGGACCTGGGCGTATACCCAGAATCAAATTCGGAGGTCCCTAGCTCGAGTTATTAATTTTTGTTGAAAGTTTGAAAGTTTGAAAGTTTAGTGATTTTAAGAATTGACTGATATTTGGTCTTGTTGATACCGTATCCGTATTTTAGTTCTGGAGTCCGGTACAGGTCCATTATAATATTTATGACTTGTCTGTCAAATTTGGTGAGAAACGGAGTTAGTTTAGCATGATTCGGATGTTCGGTTGTGAATATATAAGTTTTAATTTTTTTTTGAAAATTTCATTTGATATGGTGTTCAATTCGTAGTTCTAGGTGTTATTTTGGCGATTTGATCACGCGAGCAAGCTCGTATGATTTTTTGGACTTGTGTACATGTTTGGTTTGGAGCCCTTCAGGTGAGTTTCGGATAGGTTACGAAGTGAATTGAACTTAGAAAATTTGATTTTTCTGCAGCTTCATGTGTCTTTTGGTTTCCTTCTTCGCGTTCGCAAAGGTATTCTTGCTGACGCGAAGAGTGAACTGGACTAGGTGAAAATTCTTCTTTGCGAACATGAAGGCGGGGTCGCAAACGCGGAGCAGTGGGGGCATTGTTTCGTGAACGCGACCAACTTCTAGTGAACGTGTATGCATGGTCGTATGGGACATGGGAAGGGGAATTGATCCATACTCTTTGTGAACGCAACACATGGATCGCGAACTCGTAGACTGGCAGGTATAAGCCTTTGCGAACGCGAAGGGTATCTTGTGAATTTTTAGGCTATTTGAGCCGCTGCTTCGCGATCGCGGCAGGTCCTTCACGAATACGAAGAAGGTCTGACGCCAGTGATTAAAATAGACCAGAAAAACGAGATTTTGCCATTTCTTTCAAAAATTTAAAAAAACTAGAAAATCTAGAGGCGATTTTCCCAAGAGATTTTCTTTCCCAATTTGTTGGTAAGTGATTCTAACCTACTTTCTTTCAATTATCCATTGCATTTCATAAGTTCTCAACCTAAAATCTAGGATTTTCATGGTGGAAATTAGGGGTTTGGATAGGACTAGGGATTTTTATAAAATTAGAATTTAGACCTTGAATTAAGGTAGGATTTCAAAATAAATTATATAATCGGGCTCGGGGGTGAATGGATAATGGATTTTGGTCCGAACCTCAAGTTTTGATCAAGCGGGTCCGGGGTCAATTTTTGACTTTTTGGGAGAAAGTTTGGGAATTCTAAATTTATGCATTGTAATTGATTCCTTTAACAATAATTGATATTATTGAGTCAATTGTGGCTAGCTAGATACGAGTGGTTAAAGACCCCAGTAGAACTTTGAATTGAATGCAGAGTGAGGTAAGTGTTGTGTCTAACCTTGGCTTGAGGGAATTAGGAACTATGTGAATCTTATGTGAGCGGCGTATATACGAGCTGACGAGTGCTTATACGCCATCGAATTATCTGTTTTCCTTGATTTTCCGTTTTTTCTTAATTATTTTCTTCCCCATCTTAGTTGTTATATTCTCTAAATGCTTTTCATGCTTAACTGCTACATGTTAATCACTATCTTGTCATGTTAATGACGTTAGCTCTTTTCATAGTTTCATAATTCCATGCTAATTGCTTAAATTGACTTACTTACATCTTCTAATTGTCAATTACTGGATTGGTCTCGCTATATAGTATTACTTATGTAGATTCCTGTGTTGTACAAGATTTCCCTCTATGGTTCAGTTTGGTATTTATTGATTGTAAAGATTTCGTGATTTGAGTTGTTAATTTGACTGTGCACATTGCGTATTCGGTTTCCTATGTTGTACAAGGTTTTCCTCTCTGGTTCAAGTTTGGTATTTATTGATCGTAATGATTTTGTGATTTGAGTTGTTAATTTGATTGTTACTGATATGGTGGGAATGGTTTGCACACCGCAACATGTGTAATAAGGGTGGATTGATATGGTGAAATAAGGGTGAATTCGTACAGTATAACGAGATCGGGTTGCACGCCGTAACAGGTGGAAAAATGGTGGATTGATATGGTGGAATAAGCGTGAATCATGATACTGATATTGACATAGTGGTGAGATTTGGTTGCGCGCTGCAACATTTATCTATTATATCTGTTGTTGATGTTATTACGGCAAAATAAGGGAGGATTTTGTGTTGTACGGTGGGATCGGGTTGCGAGCCGCAACAATCTATGTGTTTCCATTTCTTGAGCTATGTTGGTTTTCGATATACTCATTTGAAATGTTAAGGATCGATAATTCTGGATGACACTAGTTTATTTCTTGAGGCTGTAGTTATTATTTTCAGTTGACTGTTTTATCCTGCTCCGCATTTTTGTTTTCTGTCATTATTATGTACTGCATACAAGTTGTAGTGTAGGTGACCCACCTTAGTCTCTTCACTACTTCGTCGAGGTTAGACTCGGCACTTACAGAGTATATGGGGTCAGCTATACTCATACTACACTCTACACTACTTGTGCAGATTTTGGACTCGGTCCCAGCGGCGACTCAGTAAGCTCAGATTGGACAACCTACGGAGACTTGAGGTACAACTGCTTAGCGCCCGCAACTCCTGGAATCCCTTTCTTTGTTTTATTTAGCTGTGTATCTTCTTTTCAGACAATTTTGTATTACTTCAGACCCTTGTATGTACTATTCTAGTAGCTCGTGCACTTGTGACACCGAATTAGGATAGACGTTTGGCTGTTTTAGCTTCCGCATTATTTATTTTGGATTATTATAGTTAAATTAATTCTTCTTCATTATTAAATTTTAAACTGTTAAAAAGTATAAACTATTCTAACGTTGACTCGCCTAACAAGTGAAATGTTAGGCGCTATTACGAACCGAACGGTGAGAATTTCGGATCGTGACAGAAGGGAATTAAGGAAGAAATGCAAGAATCTTGGACAAGATTTCCCTTTATTTATGAAATTGAAACCACCAGATTGTGATTAATTTTCGCCCCTAGTATCTCATTTTTCTATTTTTTCCCTCTTCTTCCTTCTTATGGAAGGGGTGTAGGAAGTGGCACAAAGGTAATGGCGGATGTAGAATACAAGAACTGAATATATATTTTTAGAAAAAGTACTTGATTTTCCTGAACCTAGTGATTGCACAAAGTCATTTGCATTTTAACAATATCAGATTTTGAACCCCCAAATTTAGTGTAATGAGCTTAAATATAAAAACCTAAAAATTGACCCATCAAATTAAAATTACGAATCCGCTTCGGCATAAAGGGAATCAAGAAGAGGAGTAACACGTGGCAACCAGTCAACAGCTTAACTACTCACAACCTCGTGGTATTCCAGCTAAGTGTAAGGTCACCCTGTCTCTTTACGTGAGGCAGCAAGTATAGATTTTAGAGCTCAAGGTTTTGTTGCCTACCTCCCATTTAATTATGTACGTGGATAAATCTAATTGGTCGGTAGAGATCCACTGGGGAAACGTGGCATGTGGTGGGCTAAGGTGGAAGAGACTCGGGCATAAGTGACATAACCGTGGAGGAAGATACGTGAAATTAGGAATTATATCAACTTTTTGTCGAATATTCGTTATTCTTTTGTGCAAGTATCTGATTAAACTTAGTTTATTAAGATAATTTGAACTTTTAACCGGCAAAAATGTCATTACCTTTTAATAATGAATTATCGGTGTTTAATTATTATTTATACCAACTAGCACCTAACATGCATACTATATTTTGGTCAAATAATTGAGTTATTACATGATTCAAATTATATCACTACTAGAAATTAGGCAAAAATTGATCAACTTTGGTTGGTAAAAAAATCGGCCAAAAACCGACAAAAATTGGTTGATTTTTCAAAATATTTTAATTTTTTTTATAAAATCGACCAATTTTGTTCGATTTTCTTTGGCACAAAAATGCGGGAAATAATTTTCGAATCCCGTGAAATTTATTTTTCAAGAAATGGCCGACTTTAGTCGGTTTTTTCAATTAAAATAAATAAAAATTAATATTAAAAAGCCGACCAACTTTGGTCGGAAAATTCGGCCGTTCATTTTAAAAAACAGACCAACTTTGGTCGGCAATTTTATTTTTTAATAAAACCCTACCAACTTTTGGTTATTTTCGTGCGAAAATACAATTAAAGAGTATAAATAAAAAAAAGACAATCTTAAAACAAAATGCACCAATGATCTATTGGTAGAATAGTATCCTGCCACAGCACACACCCCGGTTCGATTCCCAGATGGTGAATTTTTTGATTACATAATTAAAATACCAACCAACTTTGGTCGTTTTTTTTTTGCAATGTTTTTTTTTTTGAATTTAATTTACCGACCAACTTTTGTCAGTAATTTTCGACCAACTTTGATCGGTATATTAAAACAACCATCAAAATACTGTTCAAGCGTATTTGATCACATTTTAGTCGATAATTAGTCATAACCAATCAAAGTTGGTCGATTTTATTGTTTGGTGTTTACCGAGTTTCTGGTAGTGAAATAATTCTTTACAAATAAATCAAGCTGCAATGTTTAGAGATGGACAATTATTAATTTTGGACGATCTTAGGATTAAGAGAGATCTCTAGCATCTTATTTCGAGCTAAAAACTTGTTCTGATACAACTTAAAATCTGACCATACATATTGGATTATACTAATTACTTTTTTCTTAACATCATGTGCTCTAAACCGCTGGTCCAGCTAATCCAGATTCACTCTATATTTATGATTACGAGTGCATACGGTTAAAATTGAGCTTGCCCGATTTTTGCTATTCAATCGAGACCAGGAGATCACGGCGAGGGTCAGCATCGCAATAGATCGGGCTATAAAACGAAGACGCGATGTCGAGTTCAAGAATCGAGATGTCCGTCGAGACTGAGGCCAGACTAAGTATGACCGACTTCGAGTGAAGTGCAATAACGGAAAAGCGAGATATCAGCTACCGATCGAAGATCACGTCGGAAACCCCGAAACAGATCGAATCAAGGGCGGTTATTTGTACCAATCATGGGATTTACTTCCGTAATTAGAATTGTACCATAATTAGGATTCCTCTAGTATATAAAGTGGAGTCCCCATCATTTGTAGGACACCTTACATTCGTACAGATCAAGGCAATACAATATTTCTCTCTTTCTCTGATATATCAACTTATTGTTCTTTAATTGTTCTTGCTTTACTAAGCTCGAGGGAACTGTCCAAGCATTAGTTTGTTTTATATTCCTGTCAATTCCCATAATTTAACTTTAAGTTAATTAATTAAGATTAGGTGAAATCACATATCCTTAAAACCACATTATAAGTTTAATTGTTATCCGATTTTTAGGGTAAACAGTTTGGTGCCCATCGTAGGGCTAAGGATAAGAGTGATTGCTTAATATTAACCTTCATAACACACACTGCTTTTACACTTGTTCTCGTAAGTATTTTTGATTTCAGGAATCAACATGTCAAACTCTCAAGCAGTACCCACTGACACTAATACCGGACTTGGTCTTCATGGCGAAAATGAACACGTAATCGCCTCGGGAAACGGAGTGCATCCAATAAATCCCGATGCACCACATGTTGTAGATCCAGTAGATATCAGTTCTCGTGTCACCATTCGTGGAGATTTAGGCGCCGACCCTGAAAATAGCATCCGTAGAGACGCTCCGATAGCCGATCAGAACACATAGAATGGAGAAGAAGGCGGAATTAGCCTTCGAATGATATTTGACATGCTACAAAGTCAGCGGGCCGCGATAGCAACTCGAAAATCAGAATCGAGCCCCAAGCAGAATCGAACTTGCTACATCACATGAAGTTGTTCATAGGGTCGAACTCGTACAGGAGAAATTGAATGATAATGGATCGAAAACTGATCCTGCTATCATGAATATGCTCGAAGAGCTCACTAAATGGATTGAATTGGGAGAAAATAAGATCGAGGCTAATGATAAAAGGTAGAAATGTACAACTCCCGGGTTGATCAAATACTGGGGGCACCCCCGATTCAAAGGGTTTGGATTTGAAAAAGTTCGTACAGAAGCCTTTCCCACCAAGTGCAGCTCCGAAGCCCATTCTGAAGAAATTTCGCATGCCAGAAATTCCCAAGTATAATGGAACCACTGATCCTAACGAGCATGTCACTTCTTATACATGCGCAATAAAAGGAAATGACTTAGAAGATTATGAAATTGAATCTGGTCTGTTGAAAAAATTTGGAGAAACTTTATCGAAGGGGGCGATGATATGGAACTAAATTTGCCAACTAATTCCATCGATTCTTTGCCATGCTTGTCGATTCGTTCACATGCCAGAGCAATAAAGGTTGCGACGAGAAAGTCGGACCTCTTTAAAGTGAGACAAAAAGACAATGAAATGCTAAAGGAATTCATATCTCGATTTCAGATGGATCATATGGACCTACCCCCAGTTACCGATGATTGGGCTGTCAAACCCTTTACTCAAGGTATGAACGAGCGAAGTTCGTAGCGTCACGTCAACTAAAGCAGAATTTGATTGAATATCCAACGGTGACCTGGGACGATGTGCATAATGGATACCAATCAAAGATCAGAGTCGAGGATGATCAGTTGGGAGCTCCTTCTGGTTCCGTTTACCCAAATAGGTCCAAAGGCAGGATTCAAAAGGATATTGACACAAAGCCCTGATCAAACAGAGATCGGTACCAAGCATATAATGCAAATCGTAGAAACAACGGACCTGGATGTAATCCCACTTGAAATGATCAGAGGAATGATCGAGGTAAAAATTCTCGAGGGCTCATGAGTTAGAGTGGCTTCGATAAACATTTCGAGCCTAAGGAAGCACCATGGTTATCGGAATACAACTTCAGCATCAATACTTCATGTATTATGTCAGCCATTGGACGAATCAAGGATACTAGGTGGCCCAGACCCCTGTAGACTAATCCAGCTCAAAAGAATCCAAATCAAATGTGAAAGTAGCATGGAACCTATGGTCACAGGACCGAGCACTGCAGAAAATTAAGGGAAGAGGTAGCGCTCTTACTTAGCGAAGGTCATCTTTGAGAGTTCTCGAGTGACCGAGCAAAAAATCACTTCAGAGACAGGGACGCAAATAGGAAAAATGAACAGGAAGAACCGCAACACATGATTCATATGATCGTCGGTGGGTTCGATATCCCTCAGGGTCCGACATTTAAGTGCACCAACGTCACAATCACAAGGGAGGACCATACCCAGGACTACTTACCAGAAGATACCTTATCTTCCAACGATAAGGATGTAGAAGGGATCAAGCAGCCTCACAATGACGCACTTGTAACATATATCCTTATGAATAAAATTCAGGTTAAACATGTGTTGGTTGATCCAGGTAGCTCGGCAAATTCAATCGAGGGTCGTGGAGCAGCTCAGCCTTCAAAATCAAATTGTGCCTGCAGCTTGAGCGCTCAATGGTTTCAACATGGCAAGTGAAACCACCAAAGGGGAAATCATGTTGCTAGTGAACGTGGCTGGAACTATCTGAGAAATAAAGTTCCATGTAATCATAGGTGATATGAGATACAACGCTCTACTCGGGAGACCTTGGATCCATAATATGAGGGCGGTACCTTCAACACTTCATCAACTATTGAAATTCCCAACACCGGAAGGAGTCAAAATGGTGTACGTCGAACAAACATCGGCCAAAGAGATGTTTGAAATCGATGAGGTGATAACAATATCAACTCTAACATCAACAAAGGAACCAGAGTCAAAGAAAAAGTAGAAGGTCAAATAACAACCATAGTCGCCGGCTTCGATAGGATCGGAACAATAGGAAATTATCGAGGATGATGATTGCATGATACCTCGAACCTTTGTAATCCCCAATGATTTCAGTTCCACGAAGTCAACGGTCGAAGAGTTGGAACAAGTCATACAGATCGAGCATCTGGCCGATCGAAAGGTATACCTGGGCACGAGGTTAACTCCTGAGCTCAGGGAAAAACTCATTAAATTCCTTATTAAAAATATGGATTGTTTTTCTTGTTCCCACCTTGACATGACGGGGATCCCACCAGAGATCACTACTCATCGATTGAGTTTGGACCCAAAGTTTAGACCGGTGAAGCAAAAGAGAAGGTCACAGTCCGAGGTAAAGCATGCATTCATCAAGGATGAGGTAACCAAACTTCTCAAAGTAGGATCCATCCAGGAAGTAAAATATCTTGAGTGGTTAGCAAACGTAGTTGTAGTCCCCATGAAGGGGAATAAACTTAGAATGTTAGACTACAAATACTTAAACAAACCATGCCCTAAGGAATCTTTCCCCCTACCAAATTTCGATCGCATGATCGATGCCACAACTGGCCACAAGATCCTCAGCTTTCTCGATGCCTACTCTGGGTACAACCAAATATAAATGAACCCGCAGGATTAGAAAAGACTTCATTTATCACTAAGTACGATAGGCTAAAAAATGATGGTTCTACCTATCAACGCCCAGTAAACCGAATGTTTGAAGAAAAAATAGGTAAATCAATGGAGGTTCATATTAATGACATGCTGGTTAAGTCCCTGCGCGCTGAGGACCATTTGACACATTTTCAGGAACTCAACCCAAAGAAATGTTCATTCGGGGTTGGTTCAGGCAAGTTCCTTGGCTTTATGGTGTCAAATCGGGGGATCGAGATCAACCCCGATAAAATCAAGGCAATCCAAGACATCGTAGTCATGCACAACATTAAGGCTGTACAAAGTTTAACAGGACGGATAGCCTCTTTATGCCGATTTATCTCGAGGTCTTTAGATCAACGTCACAAGTTCTTATCACTTCTAAAAAAGAAGAACAATTCCACTTAGACCCCGGAATGCCAACAGACATTGGCATAACTAAAGTAGTATCTTTCGAGCTCGCCATTGCTTCACACTCTAAAAACGGACGAGCAACTCTACTTATATTTGGCAGTTTTAGAGGTCGCGGTAAGTGGTGTCCTAGTTCGAGAAGGGCAAGGTGTGCAATTTCCTGTTTACTATGTTAGCCGAACTTTAGGTGAAGCAGAGACCAGGTACCCATACTTAAAAAATTAGCTTTTTCTCTAATATGTGCCTCTAGGAAATTAAAATCATATTTTCAATTGCACCCAATTTGTGTTGTAACCACTTATCCCCTCTGTAATATTTTGCACAAGCCCGAACTCTAGGGCTGACAGGCCAAATGGGTCGTTGAAATCAGTGGGTACGATATCGAGTATCTACCTCGAACGGCCATCAAGTCTCAAATCTTAACAGACTTCTTGGCCGACTTTACACCAGCCCTCGTACTCGAAGTCAAAAAGGAACTGTTGCTAAACTCATGTATCCTCGAGGGTATGGCCCCTTTTCGAAGATGGTGCTTCGAATGTGAAGGGGTCCAGTCTAGGCATCGTTTTGAAGCAACCCACAGGCAATACAATTAGACAATCTATCAAGACACCTAAGTTGACTAACAATGAGGTTGAGTTTGAGGCCATTGTAAGGTCCCGTAAATAAGTTTTGATCTCAAAACTTAGTAACTCGTGGTGTCGACTCCGAATATGTATTAGGAATGTGTGTTCGGACCCTTGGTAGTGATTTAAGCCTTTAAAAATCAAAAGAATTAATTTTCCAGAAAATTGTCATTTATGCAGTCCAGAATGCGGTCGCAGATCAGCTATGCGGACCGCATTCCTGCCGCAGAGTGAAGCAGAAGAATTGTCAAAATTGAATTTGAAAATGCGGTCCATTATGCGACCGCATAATCAATATGCGGACCGCATTCCTGTCGCATAGTTAATCAGAGATTTGGTCTAAGTTGATGTTAAAAATGCGGTCCATTATGCGACCGCATAATCAGTATGCGGACCGCATTTCCACCGCATACCCAGGCAGAGATGTTCAGTGATTGGGGTTAGTTATGCGGTCTAATATGCGGACCGCATTCCAATTCTGCAATCGCATAGTGCGACCGCAGATCTTGCACGGGCTTCTATTTTCTAAACTTTAAAACCCGACCCCCCCTTTCTAATATAACACCTCAACCCCTCATTTTTACATATTTTCTGAACAAAATAAGAGAGAGGGAGGAGGGGTTCTTGAGAGAAAAGCTCATCTTCTTCAAAATTTGTTCCTCAAATTATCTGGTCCGGGAAATTTTAAAGCTAGTGTCTTCATCTCCATTTCTACAGGTACAATCCCTATCCCATTTTCATTGACTTTCAGATTTATTGAGAGGGGGAAAGTCTCATGCATTAGTTCTTGATAATAGGGGTTGAAACACTCATGCATGTTTATTAAAACCTAAAATCTAGTAAA
>MU723431.1:307599-333736 GCA_026770625.1 Nicotiana glauca
GATGTTTGGGACTCGTTTCCGTATTTTATATTAATTATATTTGGAGTTGATTTAGTTTATGAGAAATTCAAATATTGAAAATGTTTTTTTAAATTCTTATTATCGATTTAGTAGTAATATTTTGGGAATAGGCTTGTCTTGTAACACGATAGGCGCCATCACGACCAAGGTTAGATTTTGGGTCGTGACAAACAGACTTTTCGATGTGTGGCTCCACGGGCGTTTTATTGCCGGCCGATCGCGAAGAAGAGGCTTTTTCCTCCTGATAGGAATGATTTTCGATGTTTTTGCCATTTTTATACGAGTTCTAAGAAAGAAGAAGATAAGCTTGTTGTTTGAAGAGAAGGTTGGAAAACAGGATTTGAAGATTTGAAAAACTTGAAGAGAGAAGAAGTGCTCTGAAGATTAGAAGAGATTTTGGAAGTAAAGTTTGAGAGAATTATGCAGATGATCTATTTATAATATTTGATATGATGGTTCAAAAGCATTAGTGGTCGACCATTAACTAGCACTAATAAATGATCTTGAGAAATGTGCAGACGCGATGCTTTAGTCGCCTCCGACGCTTACGTCACGAGGATGATGTCATAATTGATCGAGGTACAAGATCGAAGGTTCATTTTGTTTCTTCTCGTTACACTTCAAGAAACGAGGGGACTATCTGTATATGTTTAAAATCGTGCTTGCTTGATTTTTGCTATACAATCGAGACCATGAGATCACAGCGAGGGCCTGGATCGGGCTATAACACGAAGACGAGGCGTCGAGTTCAAGAATCAAGATGTATGTCGAGACCGAGGCCAGTTGAAATCGAGACTAAGTATGACCGACTTCGAGTGAAGTGCAATAATTGAACTGCGAGATATCCGTTACCGGTCAAAGATCACGGCGAAAATCTCGGAACAGATCGAATCAAGGGCGATTATTTGACCAATCATGGGATTTACTTTCGTAACTAGAATTGTAATTAGAATATAGGACACATTACATTCGTATAGATCAAGGCAATATAATATTTTTCTCTTTCTCTGATTTATCAACTTCTTGTTCTTTAATTGTTCTTGCTTTACTAAGCTCGAGGATTCATCAGCTCGAGGGCACTGTCTGTAAGCACGTAATAGCTTTAGTATTTTAAATATTTTATTTAAGTTATTATAGATTTTTAACCCATTTTTATTACCACTTTATTACTTTAATTTTATTGTTTTAGTATTCAAAATTAAAAGAAAATACAAAAGAAGAAGAAGATAGTTTCAATTTTTATATTTAGTCTTATTTTAGTAGTTTATTTTAATTAATTCAGAGTGATTTTTATAAATACATTATATTGTTTTAGTTTTCCTACCACATTTAAGCCCAGCAAGACAAAGACCCATTCTTCCCAACCCATTAGCCCACTTAAGTGCAAGATTTAATTTTAGCTATCTATTTCTTCCCCAATCAAATGGCTCATTTCAATTCTTACACCCATATTTAAACCTAATTATAGCCAAACCCTACCTATCTTTTATTCTCCTAATTCCCAACACCCAACGGCAGGACCTCCCCCCAAGGAAAAATCCCAACGACGCACATACATAAAAAGGGACGTGACAGTGAGGGAAAAAGGATTTGAGGATTAAAAAAGAAAAGAGATTAAGAGAATTAGGGGAAAATGACAAAGAGGGGGATGGGAATTGAACAAAGAACTGGAGGAAACAATTGAGTGGAGGAACAGACTTTAAAAAGAAAAGAGGAGCAGTAGTTGGCAACAAAAAAATGCGCAGCTATCTCCTAGTCCGACCAAAATGCAGTAGCTTTTTCCACCATTATTACAGCCATAAAAACTCCACAAATCTCCATTAAAAAACAGCCCTTTTGCACACACAAAATGGCGAATTGTCGCCGGCGAGATCCCCTTCGAGTGATCAACGTTAAAGGTAGCCGTTTCGTGGTTTCCCGGTCGAGGTTCTTGGTGTCGTTTCCTATCGTGATTCGCTCTATTCTGTTCAAGATCTTTTTGTGTTTTATTTACGGGTAAGCATTTTCTTTTAAGTTTCATATATAATTGTATAATTTTCTTTAAGATGATAAATATATGTATAATTTTGTTGTTTTGCTCAGTTTGTTTTCATTATTAGGAGTTGTTACATGATAGAGTTACATTAGTGAGAAGTTAGGAATGCATTATCGAAAACATTCTTTCTTGGCCATAGGTCAATACTAGTATGATTATAATTTAAGCAAAGGCTAGACAGTGAATCTATTGTGCTAAGGTTTGGACGTCCATTTAATAGAACTCACGAGTTACCACACATAATTTTTCATAATTTCAAATCAGGGGAGGAAATGAACAACTCACGAATATCGTAGTTTACTTTAGGCGCGATTAATAATGAATCATCGTGATTATGGGTACAGTTTCCGTGGCATAGTCACGATAGATAAAACCCATACGGGTGTGCATTTCATGTGACCTGACTATAACTTTTAATATTAATAAAAATAAATATCTCGTAAATCGAGGGTGCATTTCATGTGGTGCGGTTTGCAACGTGTACCAAAACGGCAAGTATACGACATCTTGACTTGTTCTAGAAATCATTTCATAAATAAATAAAACCGGTTTTAAAAGTTAAAAATGCGCAATATGTTTAAAATATGTAATTAATCATATAATTAGGCCAATTATTAATAGTTGAGTGACCGTGCTAAAACCAAGAAACTTGGGAGTGCCTCACACCTTCTCACGTGTTAACAGAATTACTTACCCGGTCTTTTGTATTCGCGGACAAAAAATAGTCAATTTCCTTGATTTGGAATTTAAAATAAGCCGGTGACTTGGGATACCATAAATCATTCCAAGTGACGACTCTGAATAAATAAATAATCTCATTTCGATTAATATCACTTTAATTGAAAAAATTGCCTATTTCCCTCGGAAAAAGGAGGTGCGACAGCTCTAGTGACTCTGCTGGGGACAAGAACCCAGAATTCTGGTTCAGGGTTCAGAATTTGAGCTTAGAATAACTGTTATAATTGGCTTTTATTTATTATTTGATTTTTACGTGTTTGAGCCTAATGTGCTAAATGCCACTTTTTATCACTTTAATATTGCTTGAATTGTATATAAACTGTTACGAAAACCTCTTCTCTCTAAGTCTTTTAAATCATCTGGGAAGCGTGCACTTCCTGTGGCTTCTTTTCTGCTAGGGTCATATCCCAATTTTAAAATAAGGTTCGGATAAGTTGCAAAGATGGTGAAGCTTCTATATTTCCGGTACACTGCCCCCCTCAACTCGAGTTGTCTGCTCGGGTAAGCCAGGTCTAGAATAATACAACCAGGTTTTAAACCTAGAATAACATAGTCTCTTGCCGGATCCCTAATAGGAATATTTTGTTTGCATGACATGCATTTGACTTTGGGGGCCCTACACAGGGGTTGAGTCCGTCTAGGACAGATGTACCCAAATTAAAAGACCATCCTGATGCATCTTACGTGCTACTTGCGTATCTATTTTTTTCGGCTTGCATGTTGACTGGCTGCTAGAATAGGGAAAGAAAATTAAAAAAAAAGAAAAGACAAGAAAAAATAAAAGAGAGTGAGAGGTAAGTATTTTAGTTATCTTGAAACTCTACCAAAATTTTGAAAAAGAAAGAAAGAAAATAAGATGAAGTTTTCAAAGGTCATGCTTCCCCTATTCTATCAAAACTGGCCGAATTACGCGGGTCTGATTCTCACCGGATGTGAGATACGTAGGCAAAACTCTTCGGTTCCGGCCCACAATTTTAAAAAAAATCCAAAAATATTTTCCTTTACTTTCTTCTTTAGAAAAGTCTTTCTTTGAGACCAATTTAAAAAAAATCCAAAAATATTTTCCATTACTTCCTTCTTTAGTAAAGTCTTTCTTTAAGACCCCAATTTTTAAAAAATCCATTTTTTTAAATTTATTCTAAAAATCAAAAAATAGTTTCATAAAGTAAAAAAATCCAAATATATTTTCTTTCTTCTTAGAAGAGTTTCTTTCGAAATTCGATAAAAAAATTTAAAATCAAAAAAATATTTTCTTTCTTCTTTATAAGTCTTACTTTCGAAAATTAAAAAAGAAAAGAAAAAAAAAATTCATAATCCGAAAAAAAAGGATTTAGTTTATTTCCTTTATTCCTAATCTTCCCGAACTACGTAAGATCTGAGTCATGTTCCCATATGATACGTAGACAACCCACATCTGGTTCGGTCAACCATTAAAAATAAAAAGAAAATGATAGAAAAATAAAAAAAATAAAAAAATGATGATAATAATAAGGACCGACCGAGTCCATTCTAACTTGTCTTTTATTTTGAATTTTGAAGAAAGTTTGAGGTGGTTGGTTTGTGGTAAGCAGACAATACAAGATCCAAGGAAAAATGATAACTAACATTGAAGCTGTTGCGAGTACTCAAGAGACTCAGGGACAGAGGGTTCAACAAAAGTATACTGTGGTTGAAGAAAATAGAATACTGAAACAGCAAATGACCGAAATATGTCAAGTATGGGCCAATAGCCAAGGAAAGCCTTGTCATGAGTCACAATTTGCTACCCAGCAAGAACAGTCCCGCTCTCCTGAGTACCACTCGTACCTATTTGTCTTTCTGCAAAGATTGAGAAGCCTGCCCGAAAGATGGCACATGAAGAAATGACCCAAAGAGTGAAAAGCTTAGAACAACAGTTGAAAAACATGCAAGGGTTGGCAGGTCAGAAGAGTATTGCCTTCAAGGATCTATGTATATTCCTCGATGTCCACTTGCCACCTGGTTTCAAGACTCCCAAATTTGAAAATTATGATGGACATGGAGACCCTATAGCCCACCTGAAAAGGCATTGCAATCATCTAAGAGGTGCATGAAGAAATGAAGAATTGCTAATAGCTTATTTTGGGGAAAGCCTTACGGGAGTAGCCTCTGAATGGTTTATGGATCAAGACACCTCTCACTGGCATGTCTGGGATAACATGGCCCAGTCCTTTGTCAAATAGTTCCAATATAACATCGACATCGCCCTGGACCGTAATTCCATTTCAAATCTAAAGAAGAAACCAACTGAACGTTTCAGGGAATATGCAATTAAATGGAGGAAACAAGTAGCTAGAGTTAAGCCACCCATGGATGACCAAGAGCTAATCACTGTCTTTCTTCAGGCTCAAGAACAAGATTATTTTCAAAAAATGAGGTCCGCAGTAGGTAAATCCTTCTCGGAAGCAATCAAAATGGGGGAAATGGTTGAGAGTGGTCTTGAGACATGTAGAATTATAAGTCAAGCAGTTCTCAAAGCCGCAACTAAAGCTGTCCAGATTGAATCTGATAATTTTAGTGACACGAATGAGAAGGACAAAGAAATCTCGATGACATCAGGGTTGAGAAAAGGTCCTAGGAGAGCATCTCGAAGGTATGACCAGCCTCGTCTGTTTTTTGATAACTCCCTTGAGCATTACTATCCACCTCAGGACTCGCAATACTCTGTTGTTCCACCTCATTATATTTTCCAGCCACCAAATCACCCAAGAAGGCGAGCACGAGTATCACAAAATCTCCACCAGCCTTCACAAAATTTTCAAGTGCCCTATAACCCATATCCAAGCCAGGGGTATAGAGGGAAATAAAGGTCGAAAGATAATTTTACACCAATAGGAGAGTCCTATGCAAGCTTATTTGAGAAGTTAAAGCATTATAACATGATTGCACCCATTCCTCCAAATCACGTGGACCCACGTGCAAGAAGCTTTGACCCTTCTAAAAGGTGTGAATACAATTCCAATGCCCAGGGGCACAATGTTGAAAGTTGTCGGGATTTGAAAAGATAAATAGAAAGGATGATCCAGGAAAAACTGATAATGATCCAAGACAGTGACACCCAGAGTATCGCGCATAGTACTTTACCTGCACATGATGATGCACACTTTGTGGGGATGATACATGGTGACATGGAGTATGAGAATTCTCTCGGGAATTTGCTGACTGAAATTGGAGAAGGCCATCGTGATTCTGATGAGCAAAGTTGTGGCTAAATGTCCAGCTTAGCAATTGAAAAGTCATTCTCTCCCTACTAGGAAGGAATCTTGGTACCTTGGTTTGATGTTTTTTCTGTTATCTGGGTTATTTCAGGGTTGTGACCCAGATTTTATCTATTTTATTGAGTCAAACTCTTCTATCCCTTTATTTTATTTGCGTGAGTCTCTGTTTGTTCTATTGCTATTTTTAGTGTCTGGGTTTCAAGGTTGTAATTCGGATTTTAGGTTGTTTTTCTTATTGTCAAATCCTTCATCCTTATTCAGTAAAATACAATTTGTCCTTCTGAGTCATTCTGTGCTTAGTTTCTTTTTCGCTAGTTCTAGTGACATGACAAGCATGCAAAATTTTTGGTCAGATATTAGAAAACTGATTTAGTCTTGAATTGGACAAGTGAGAAAGAGACACTTTTGAAGATGAATAAAGATATGAAACATTGGAAAAATGATCATGAGTCAAGTTTACATGGAACCAAAGCAGTCATGCTCATGGAAGTTAAAGATCTCTATCTTTTGAATCATTTGAGAAGACCAGTCTTTAGGATGATCGGACGGGTTGAGATTTATTTAGCACTAAGAGATAGAAAGTATTTTTCAAAAAAAATGTGTATTCCAGACAACTTAAAATGGATCAGTTAGTGGCAAAATGCATCTTCTTCATCAAGACAAAATCCAAGAAAAAGTCATCTGAATTGACAAGGGGTATTCACTGGAGGAAAGCATTGCCCATACAGCTTTACACCGAAAAAGACCCAGAAAGCAACATGTCCATCAATGTCGTGTTGGAATTTTCAAAGCTAGGAGGCCTTTTTTCTACTATCTAAATACGTTATACCATTTGTTACCCCTTTTGAGCCTGTATTATTTTCTTTTATCATCCTTTTTTGGAATCAAGTCTAGAGTAAAAAAAAAATATAAATGAAAAAATAACAATAAAAGTCCATGCCCCAAGAGTGCAAACTGGGGCAGCTTTTAGAAAATTCAAGTGAAAAAGAAGAAGAAGAAAAGAACAATCAAAGGCCCATGCCCACAAAAAATAAAAGCTGGGGCAACATGTTTTGAAAATATGAAAAAAAGAGAAAAAGAAAAAGAATAGAAAAAGAAAGAAAGATGAAAAAAATAGTTAGATCAGATATTTAAACTACATTCGACATGATTCTTTTAAAAAAAGGATACACAGGCAGCCTCACAGTTCGGTCCAACCAAATAAGAATTCAAAAAAATAAAAATTTAAAAATCCCCAATAGCTGAAACTGGGGCAAAGATTTTATTCTACTTTTGAAAGAGTCAATTCTAAGAGTTGTAAGTCTATAACTCCCTTTACTTTGAGTCTATTTTGAGCCTTCATGACGTCCTTTCTTTCCAACTATATTCAAAATCTTTCCAAATAAAGACCTCCCGATATGCCTTCAAGAATGCCAAGAGAAACATGCAATGAGCAACAGTTGTCACGTGACATAGAACACTGTCAAGTTGCTCACAAAAAAAAAAAAAGAGAGAGAGTCTTACTAGTGAAAACCCTCACGGGTACTGTAAGGCCATAATAAGTAGAGATAAATAAATGAGAGAGACTTGTAGGTGAAAACACCACTAGTCAAAAGTGAGTAGTGAAGCTAATGCAAAGGATTGGCACGAACAAGCCCGACTTCAAAGGTCATAAGAATGATAAAGGGGAAAATTGGATTAGTTTGATAGATCAGGCCGTTGAGTCCAAAATGCATGTCATGACCATTAAGGCTAGTTATTAAAAAAAACTCTTCCTTCTGTCCTTCCAACAGGGGCATTTATTATTAATACTTGTTTCATTGCATCATTGTGTCCTTCACTCTAAGTCAGTCCTTGTCAAAACAAGCAAGAAAAGATTCAAAATCTACTACCAGTTTTTCAGTTGCATAAAGTAAATTTGGCTATCACACTCAGTTGTTACTTTCAACATACCTTGAGGATTCATGCAAAGACTCCCCCCAATAAGACTCTTGTCAGCCTATTTGGCGCAAGCTAAGATAACTGTTGATTCTATCTGACAAATAAATTGCTCAAAAAGCAGGAAGTCATTCAAGATATTAGAAAAGGTCACCTAAGAAAAGATCTCCAGTTGGGATAAGGTTGATTGAGCTACAAATACAAATGATACTGGGTGTGAAATAATTATGGTTGATGCAGATCAAAAGTCTCTTGACACCGACTCAAGCTGATTGAGTAGAAGCCAAGCTGCCCAAGACTCAAGGCCATAAACCGACCACCATTTCAAAACTGACAAATTTTTCTTGTGTGAAACAGGAACAAAGCAGTGCAAGTAAAGTGGTTGAAAAAAAAAATAAAAAAAAAAAGAGAGAGAGAAGAAAAAGAAAAGAAGAGAAGAGCCGACAAAGGGAAGTTTCTCAAATCTTTGCCTTTATTTATCTTGCTATTGTGCATAAAATCTTGCCATTGATCTTAATATTTTTTTCTCCTAGGATAAAAAGTCCTAGTCTGATGGATTTTCCTCCCGATAGAAATCTTAGTCTGATAAATCTTTCTCCTAAGATAGAAAACCTAGTCTGATGAACTTTCTCCTAGGATAAAAATCTTAGAGTGATGAATTTTTCTCCTAGGATAGAAAACCTAGTCTGATGAATTTTTCTCCTAGGATCAAAATCTTAGTCTGATGAATCTTTCTCCTAAAATAGAAGACCTAGTCGGATGAATTTTCTCCTAGGATAGAAATCTTAGTCTGATGAATTTTTCTCCTAAGATAGAAGACCTATTTTGATGAACTTTCTCATAGGATAGAAATCTTAGTCTGATGAATCTTTCTCCTATGATAGAAATCTTAGTCTGATGAATCTTTCTACTAAGATACAAAAAAAAGAGAAGAAAAGAGACCTAGTGTGATGAATTTTTCTCCTAGGATAGAAGACCTAATCTGATGAATTTTTTCTCCTAGGATAAAAATCTTAGTCAGATGAATCTTTTTCCTAAGATAGAAACCCTAGTATGATGAATCTTTCTCCTAAGATAGAAGACCTAGTCTGATGAATTTTCTCCTAGGATAGAAATCTTAGTCTGATGAATTTTTCTCCTAAAAAGGGACGTGACAGTGAGGAAATAGGGATTTGAGGGTTAAAAAAAAAGAGATTAAGAGAATTGGGGGAAAACGGCAAAGAGTGGGATGGTAATTGAACAAAGAACTGGAGGAAACAATTGAGTGGAGGAGCAGACTTTAAAAAGAAAAGAGGAGCAGCAGTTGGCAACAGAAAAATGCAACTATCTCCTACTCCGAACCAAAATGCAGTAGCTTTTTCCACCATTGTTTCAGCCATAAAAACTCCACAAATCTCCATTAAAAAACAGCCCTTTTGCGCACACAAAATGCGAAGTCGTCGGAGAGATCCCGTTTGAGCGATCAACGTTAAATGTAGCCGTTTCGAAGTTTTCCGTTTAAGGTTCTTGTTGTCGTTTCCGGTCGTGATTCGCTCTATTCTGTTCCAGATCTTTTTGTGTTTTATTTTCGGGTAAATATTTTCTTTTAAGTTTAAAAACAAATATAATTGCATTCAATCAAATATTTTTTTTAAGATGATAACTACATGTATAATTTTGTTGTTTTGCTCCTTTGTTGTGCTCAATTTGTCTTCATTATTAGAAGTTGTTACATGATAGAGTTACTTTAGTGAGAAGTTAAGAATGCATTACCGAAAACTAGGGGTGTTCAAACCGAATCGAAAAACCGCACCAAACCGAAAAAGCAAACCAAATCGATTAAAAAACCCGATTAGGTTTGGTTTGACTTGGTTTGGTATTGAGTAAAAAAATTCGAACCAAACCGTCATATAAATATATAAATTTTATTTATATTTTTAAGACTTTATAGTGAATTTTCTTTGGAAAATGTAGAAATATTTGCGATCCTCTCATGTATTAACCTTGAAAGCGTAATTTAACGAAAAATTATTGTTAGACGACTAAGAAAATAACTATCATGTGTTACTAAAAAAATTCTCCCATTAGAATATATTAATAAA
Organism: Nicotiana glauca; assembly: GCA_026770625.1. Taxonomy (NCBI): domain Eukaryota; kingdom Viridiplantae; phylum Streptophyta; class Magnoliopsida; order Solanales; family Solanaceae; genus Nicotiana; species Nicotiana glauca. Next base: position 317,628 of record MU723431.1, read on the forward strand.
TCATATATTTGTCAATTTTTTCCATATTTATTAAACACATATTTACTTATCAAAGACTTATCTATAATTTTAACAAAGTAAGATTGAAATAATATTCATGTAACAAAAAAATCCGAAAACCCGAAAAACCTGACAAAACTGAACCAATCCAAACCGATATAATTGATTTGGTTCGATTTTGATAAAAACCGAACCAACCCGATCCATGTACACCCCTACCGAAAACAATCTTTCTTGGCCATAGGTCAATACTAGTATGATTTACAATTTAAGAAAAGGTTAGATAGTGAATCTATTGTGCTAAGGTTTGGACGCCCATTTAATAGAACTCACGAGTTACTCCACATAATTTTTCATAATTTCAAATCAACTGAGGAAATGAACAACTCACGAATTTCGTATTTTGCTTTAGGTGCGATTAATATATAATGAATCATCGTAATTATGGGTATGGTTCCCGTGACATAGCTACAATATGTAAAGCTCATTCGGGTGTGCATTTCATGTGACCGGACCATAACTTCTAATATTAATAAAAATAAATATATCGTAAATTGCGGGTGCATATCATGTGGCGCGGTTCGCAAGGTGTACCAAAATGGCAAGTGTACGACACCGTGACTTGTTCTAGAAATAATATCATAAATAAATAAAATCGGTTTAAGAGTTTAAAATGCAGAATAGGTTTAAAACATGTAATTAATCAGATAATTAGGCCAATTATTAATAGTTGAGGGACCATGCTAAAATCACGACACTCGGGAGTGCCTCACACCTTCTCCCGGGTTAACAGAATTCCTTACCCGGTCTTCTGTGTTCGCGGACCTAAAATAAAGTCAATTTCCTTGATTTGAGATTTAAAATAAGCCGGTGACTTGGGACACCATAAATTATTCCAAGTGGCGACTCTGAAGAAAAAAATAATTTCATTTCGATTAATTTTACTTTAATTGAAAAAACTCCCTATTCCCCTCATAAAAAAGGAGGTGTGACACTGTCCAAGCATTGGTTTGATTTACATTCTTGTCAATTTCCATCACTTACCTTTAAGTTAATAATTGATATTAGGTGAAATCACGTATCCTTAAAACTACGATATAAGTTTAATTGTTATCCAGTTTTTAGGGTAAATAACGAGGCTTTTAGTACGCCCCACCGAAACTAACTCTATTTTGAGGACCTAATTAATCCTTCGATAGTAATAAGAGTTACTGTTTTCTTTATTAATAAAATTAGTATTATAACCCGCGGGTGCAGACCTACCGAATCTAACTCTATTTTGAGGACCTAATTAATCTTTCGATAGTAATAAGAGTTACTGTTTTCTTTATTAATAAAATTAGTATTATAACCCGCGGGTGCAGAGCATGTAAACGAATAAAAGGGGAGAAATAATTCAAAAATAGACAGATTTATAAGTTGTCGTTTAAAAATAGCTCTGTTTTAAAATTAATCAAAATTTAGCCACTTTTCAATAGTTTCATGTAAAGATAAATCTGAACGAAAATATTGTTCAAAATTTGAAAAAATACTCCAGCATAATATACTGGTCCAGCATAATATACTGGAGTTTGGAGCACCGATGCTCCAATCTCCAGTATATTATACTGGAGCCAGCAAAGTATACCGGTCCAGCATAATATGCTGGAAGTTCATACACAGGTGCACCGAACTCCAGTATATTATACTGGACCAGTCTCTGTTGCAGCAAAATAGTGGTTATTTTTCATTGACTTGATAAATACTGGCTATTTTTGAATGACCAGTCCGAAAACTAGCTAGACCGTGCTATTTTTACCAATAAAAGTTACATCAAATTGTGATCCATTTTTTTTTAAGTGTCTTCTTATTTTTTTTATGACAATGTACTCAATAAGGAAAACTCTACGACCGGAGGATAGAAGCGAAAATTCTTGGTAGAAGATATGGATAGAATTGACAGAAAGGTTGAGTAAAGGTAATTTCCCTTATTTGCTCACATAAATTAGAATGATCTTCAATTATTTTTATATAAAATCAATATCATTGGTACAATTTATTATGGGGATTTCCTTTACTTGGAGTATTAAATTAGGGATCTCAAACATATCTAATCCTCAAATCTTGTAAAAATCTTAGCCCTTCATGAATTAATGGTACAAGTTTTAGTTATTTAATCAGAGTCGATATTCTGTGAAGATTCGGTCGTATGATCAAAAGAAAAAATATACTAGGATTTTACTCCAATGTGTCTTTCATGTGACTGATGAAGATGAAGAATCAAGTAGTGGCAACAAGTTGATCATGATGTAATATACTAATGTTTTGCTTTCAGTACTTTCAGAAATTAAATAATAAAATTAAAGAGTAGGTTATTAAGAGTAAGTTTCATTCAAATTTTCCTCTTTTGCGTCTGTTCTTACTGGTTAATAATACATAGTATTAAATAAAATTAAAGACGGTATCCCTAAAATCAAATCTTGAAGAAATATAGCAATGCACTCGAGTCATTTTCGATTGGGCATTATGTCCAAGTGCAGCAAGTAGTTCAGGAATACTCAACCATTGGTTTCTTCCGGAAATTAGGTCAAAAGTATTCTTAGATAAATTCCTACTTGTATGATGCCTTCAAGGATATAAAACTATCTGTAATTTACGATCTGGGACTATTTATTAATTTTTTAGTATGTAGATTTTTTTATACAATCAAATTAGTTAAATCTACCTAGAACAACATGTAACTCTTTATAGTAAACCCGATGTCAATATGCTATAGCCGATTAAACTGAACTAATAGTGAAAAAATTTCTTTTACACCATTAATGTACATAACTTAAATCCCTTAGTTTTATGATTTACACCTACTTTTTCCTTTTCTTTTCTTTCTATTTTTTTGCTTTCCTGTTTTCTCTTCATTATTATATTATCTTTGCCAAACTTCTTGGAAAAAATTGTGCAGAACCAAAATATATGTTTAAATAGTTATAGATTTTCAATTTTATTTTGCATAAAGTTTCAGCTGATTTTTTTTTTTTTTAAAAATCTAGAAAACTTAACCGAACAAGTTTTTATATATAATCGTTTTTAGTATTAAATTAAAAAAGATAAAAGAATATGGAAAGAGAAACCTCAAGACTCAAGAGCTTATCGACGTAATAATATGATTTTTACCATTTCTTTGTGGAACGTTTTAAAAATATAATTAAAATGACAAGTTGGCTCCTGATATTTAAGGTTGTTACTGTATTTTGTGTTAACCAATGGTTATGTTATCCCCAGATAACTGGATTTGACATAGATAAGAATCAAAATAACTATTAAATATTTTGAGCAGTTTCAGTACATTTTTATTGAATACATTATTGTTAGTGGAATGTGTTGATGATTTAGGTTGTAGTGCAATATGGATGTCTGGCATCCCAGCTACAGAATAAGTCCTTACTATATATATCCAAACAAAAACTTCATCCTTTGCTACAAAATAAATGTAAGAGCTGATATAGATCAGGCCTTGCACTCGTTGTCTTTTGATATTTTAAATTAGATATTAATTGCAATAATTAGCTTTTCTTCTCTCCTTTCGGGGAAGAAAAAGGACAAGAAAGATAATTTGGGAATAATTTCAGAAAATTTCCCAAAAACAAATAGCGATCAAAAAATAAAAATAAAAATGCACTATAAATATAGGTTTAATCACCCTCAATTGTTTTTCTCAACAAAAGATTCAAACTTTTGATCTTACCATTGCCTTCATAAAATGTAAAATATCCTCGTTTACACTAACATACAAAAAAAATAAAAATTAAAGGTGTATGTTTGCTTAAGAAAGCCACAACTGTGTGTTAGGAACATGCCTAGAAATTAATCGGAAGGTTCATTATTTCTTTCGTAGCTTATTTGATCAATATTCAAGCACTGAATATGACATAAATGTGGTTAAACTTCAAATTATTGAAGTTTTCATTATTAGAACTAGCGCTTTTTAACTTTTCCGCACGCTTTATCGAAGAAATTAGTTTATAATGGGCACTAGGATATGGGTAATTATTGGGGAGAAATTCAAAAATAGCCAGATTTACCACTAGTCGTTGAAAAATAGCCAAGTTTCAAAAGTCATCGAAATTTAGCCACTTTAAATCTGAGCGAAAACACTGTTTAAAATCCGGAATAATACACCCGTAAATTTTACGGGAGTTCCAGCATAAGTATGCTTGAACTCCCGTAAATTTTACGAAAGTTTCAGGAATGCTGGAACTCACGCAAATTTTACGGGAGTTCAAGCATAATTATGCTGGAACTCCCGCAAATTTTACGGGAGTTCCAGCAAGTATAATTGTCCAGTATAATATACTGGAGTTTGGAGCACTGGTGCTCCAGTCTCCCGCAAATTTTACAGGAGTTAGCAAAGTATACCGGTCCAGCATAATATGCTGGAGTTCGTACACAAATGCACCAGAACTCCCGTATATTATACTGGACCGGTCCCTGTTGCAGCAAAATAGTGACTATTTTTCATTGACTTGGTAAACGCTGGCTATTTTTCAATCACCAGTGTAAAAACTGACTATACCATGATATTTTAACTAATTATTGCCTTTATATTACTTATCACTTGGAAAAGGTAAATCAGCTGTAATCTATATCTATACACTATATTAAAAGCACGAAGGTCCTTGGCGAAATGTCGTTCGTCTTTTTTATCCTTTAGAAATAGATTTTACACTAGACAAAATAGTCATTTGATTATTTTTCTAATATTAGTAATAGTCATTTAATATTTTTCTAAATATTTAGGAATTCGAAATTAACTAGATTTTGTGTATAATATTCTTCCTATTTAAACTATGTAACATAATAAACTTGTAAAAGAAAGATCAAAATATTTTGTAAAGTTTTCCAAAACAGTGGTTTTGCATAAACTTTGAAGCACTTTTACGTCTTGGGGGGGTACTTTTGTTTGTCACATTTCAACGATTAATTCTTTTAAAAAATTAGGTAATCCAGGTAAAGTTTTGAGTAATTTCAGTTTCTTTTAGGTTATAGAGTTTTTTTCCCTTTTGTTATAAGTTATTAAAAATTGAGGATTTGATGTAGGTTTAGAAATATTTTTTTAAAAAAATTTACCAATTAATTCTTTATAGGAAAAAGATTAATTCTTTGTAATTATGTTAGGTAAAAAAATTATAAATACTTTACAAATATTTTAGGTAAACTTTTTGTGCACTTTGACCTCCTTTTAGGTTTAGGAATTTTTTCTTTTTTTTTTTTTGGTAAAATTCTCAAGCACTTGTACCTCCTTTTAAGTTTAGGAGTATGTGTTTCTGTATAATTCCTAATATTAAGGACTGTAATTTTCTTACGTCTTTTGTTCATGATTCTTTTTTTTTTTTGTGTGTGGTTACTTCGAGATACAAAAAACGGCATTTGAATCCTAGAGGCATACCCTTCCTTTTAGGATTTTCTTTATTCCTTTAGATTTAAGGTCTTTATCTTTCTTCATTAAACTTTTGAGATTTTTGTACAGAAAGTATATTAATATCCAAGCTTAAATTTTTCTCAACAGATTCAACCTTAAATTTTTCACCTTATAAAACATATCTTGTGGGAAGAAAATTGAATTTCGGCCAAGAATCGAGACTGTACAAGAGGTATTATTCAAAAAGATAATTGAAATTTCTCCCCTTCGTTAATGAAAAGACTCTCTACCACTCTTTTCTTGTTAAATCTCACATTCGTAAATTCACGCTAAATAAAATTTTAATATGGATTATTGTGTACTTTGCCTAATAGAGGAGTCAGAAATCATTTAAAATTTTAGTGATCTATTGGATAAACTTTGTCCTTTCTTTACTTCATTCAAACTATGAATTATATCTATTCCCAGATCATTATTTGTAGGCTCAAAACTAATGATTATGGCAAGTTACAGTGCATCGACAATTCTGAAAAAAGTTTGATCTTTCTTATGTTTCTAAATTCTAATGTTTGAAATTAACTACATTTATGTATTGCTTTGATTTATGTTTTCTATGACTATTTTCTTCTTGAATTTTATACTATTAGTATTTGCATTATATGCCAACATGTCCACAAGGTTGATTGTATATAGCTCACTGAAGTTATTATGTTCTTCATTTCAATTTTTTATTTTCAATAAATTCTCTCTTTTGAATCTTTTGTCCACTTATAACTTTGAATCGATTGTTACAATTAACTACGTTGAATAGCTTACGAAACGTTTTTCATAGTTTTTTTTATTAAATATTTTACGTAGTAAGTTGTTATTATTGTTGTAAAGTATGCATTAATGATTAAATGATAGAGAGTCATTGTTTTTATTTTAAATAATTTGACTTTTTAGGACCAACAATACTGTCTATGAAAGAAAAAATAGATTAGATTCAATAATATACTAACATATTATTATCTCATACAATAAAATACCTATAATTAACTTAACTGAATTATTTATTTTTTAAGTTTAAAAAAAAATCTAATTACTTTTTTCATTAAATGATTTTATTTAATGACATCCGCTAATTTAGATAATCAATTATTCCTGTATACAAGTTTTAATTGATTGACGCTATATACACGTGCAACGCACGTACACTAAGACTAGTAACTTGAATTAGTTGAGTTAAACAAAACTTGATGAACTTGCATCAAGCAGTTTGATTAGAAGAAAGTAGCATTTACCACTATTTTATTACCTCAATACGGTATGGCAACCACCTTAGCATGGTTGTACGCTACTTTTTGAGAGTGGAGTTACTTAATGAGTCTAGGAGTTAACTATAGTTAGAGTTAGTGACATTAACTGCAGTTAGGAGTAATATTAGTTATATGTTAAAAGTCGGTTAGTTAGTTAGATGAGCTGTTAGTGAGCTGTTATAAATCTGTTAGTGGAAGTCAGATTTGTATAAAACTGAATTTAAAGATATGAATTGATGTAAGGAATCATTTGAACTCATTCTCTGATAGCCTCCATTTCCAATACTGTTTGTTGTCTTCCTCGACCACCACTGCTGTAATTTCTTCATCTCCAACTCATAACTTGATATGGTATCAGAGCCATGGGAGATTGAAGACTGATTGTTCAAATTCCTCAGAATTTCACTAGAGTTTTTCTTCTTTCGAGGACCATGGCTGCCGATGACACTCTACCAGAGACATTAAGCCACAATCATCCATTATTTTTTTACAGCGAATATTAATTCAGGTGCAGTACTAATCTCACTACAACTGAGAAGGACAAAGAATTACTCCATATGGAGCCGAGCAATAAGAATTGCAATCCTTGGTCACAACAAGTTAGGGTTCATCGAAGGCACATGCAAAAGGGAGGATTATGGTCCAAATCTCATTGATATATGAGAACAATGTAACGCAATTATCCTATCATGGATAATGAATTGTGGTACAACTGAATTACTAACCTTAATTATATATTCTTCAAATGCTTGTGTAGTTTGGAATGAATTGAAGGAGTGATTTGATAAGGTAGATTGCTCTAGAATTTTCCAAATTCATAAGCAAATTGCTACGATTAGTTAGGGAACCAACTCAGTAGCAAGATATTTTTCAAAATTGAAGTTGTTATGGGCAGAATTTGATTGTTTAGCCCAATTTCTGGGCGTGACTATGCTAAGTCGCATGAACTTGTTGTTTTCATGGAACGATTGAAGTGACTACAGTTTCTCATGGGACTTAATGAGTCTTATGAACAGGTTCATAGAGATTCTTATGATTGTGCCTGCACCTACTTTGAACAAGGCCTACTCCATGCTCACTGAACGGAAGAGTCAAAGGAGCATGACTGCTGCTTCTATTTCTACTGAAGGAGCAGAGATGGCATCTCTAATGGCTGCTAGGACTGGAGGTATGTAAAGACAAAAGAGGAATTATAATGTATAATGTGATTTTTATAAGATGAAGGGACATACAAGTGCAGAATGCTTCAAAATCATAGGCTATCTAGCTGATTTTAAACCCAAAAAGAGGTTTGAAAACAATGTTCCTAACTTTGAAAAAAACACTACTAACAATGTGACAGTTGAAGTACGTAGAGCAATAGATTTTCTTAGAAACAAAGCTGGTACAAGTGTTGCAGCTGGTTTACCAACTCCATTCTTCACACCAGCATAATATAGTCAAATCCTGAAGTTGCTTAATAATGATGATCATGTAGAAATCTCAGCCAATATGGCAAGTACTATCAAAATATTATTGGTTAATTCTGATACTAACTGGATTGTGGATACAGTAACAACAAATCACATAATTTCAGATTTAACCATGTTGCTTGAAAGGATTAAACTTAATAACACTAAGAAAGTCCATTTGCCAAATGATAGTGTTAATGATGTATCACATGTTGTATCTTGCCATGTAGCAGGGAGATTAGTAAATAATGTGACGACCCGACCCGTCGTCTCATGAGTTACCGCTCTATTTCCCCCATTTTATGCCTCTTCATGTTTCATTATCAGTATTTGGTGAGTTATAGTTGATTCGGATTGGTTTTGGTAGAAATGAGGTTAGTCTCTTTAAGGAAGGCTTGGTTTGGAAAAGTCAACCAAATATTGACTTATGAGTTAGAGGGATCGGATGTGAATTCCGGTGTTTCGGTTAGATTCGGGAGGTGATTTGTGACTCAAGAGTATGATCGAAAGTGATTTTGGAGGTCCGATGTAGAATTAGGCTTGAATTGGCGAAGTTAGTATTTTGGCGATTACCGGTTGATAGGTGAGATTTTGATCTGAGGGTTGGAATGGAATTTCGAGAGTTGCAGTAGCTCTGTTAGGTTATTTTGGATATGTGTGCAAAATTTCAGGTCATTCGGAGGTGTTTTGGTCGGGTATTTGATCGAATGCGTAATTCAGAAGTTTTTAAGAAACTTAGGCTTGAATCCGATGTGATTTGATGATTTTAGCGTTGTTTGATGTATTTTGAGGATTGGAACAAGTTTGAATGATGTTTTAGGATATGTTGGTGTTTTTGATTGAGGTCCCGGGGGCCTCGGGGTGCGTTCAGGTGGTTAAACGGAGAGTTTTAAAGTTTGTTGCAGGTTCATATTGCTGGTATCTGGTATTTCCGCTTCTGCGGAAATGGACCGCAGAAGCGGTTCTGCAGAAGCGGGTTATAGGTTGCAGAAGCAGTCCGTTGTCTGGTAAGGTAGTTCCGCAAAAGCGAAAGGAGGTTCGCATCAGCGGGTCTGCAGGAGCGGACGGTTAACCGCATAAGCAGTTTTGGTGGTCCGCAGAAGTGGAATTTGGAGACGCAAAAGCGGAAGTTGGATTTTTAATTGTAATTCGCAAAAGCGAGATTTTGGCCGCAGAAGCGATCTCGCATAAGCGGAAGCGGGACCGCAGAAGCGAAAGTCGAGTGGGCAGAAGGGTTTAAATGCTATATTTCATCCGCGAGCATGGGGTATTTTCCTCCATTGTTGAGCGACCTTGAGAGCTTTTTGGTAGAAACTGAAGAGGGTTTCAATGGGAATTTGCTTGGAGGTGAGTCCTATGGCCTAGAAACATCATTTTTATTGAAGAATCGATCTGTAAATTCATGGAAACTTGAGTAAAATTGGAAGAACTAGGGCTTGACTTTTGAAATGAAAATTTGGGATATAAGGGGACATTTGAGCTCCGATTTTGGTAAATTTGATATGTATGAACTCGTGGCGAGACGAGGAAGCCGGTGATGTGAATTTTATAATTTTTTGAGAAAGCAGGCCCGGGGCTCGGGTTTTGCTAGTTTCGAGATTTTTGCTATTTCTCGATTGTTTTCGATTGGGTATTGTTCCCTTAGCATATTGTGATGTATTCGTTCTGATTTTGGTTAGATACGACGTGCGTGGAGGCCGATTTGAGGGGCAAAGGCGTTGCGAGCTAGAGATTACACCGGTTCGAGGTGAGTAATACTTGTAAATGATATCCTGAGGGTTTGAAACCCCGAATTTGCACATCATAGTGCTGTATTGAGGTGACTTGTATGCCGGATATGAGCGTGGAGTAGAGCACCATTGGGGATTGTGACTTGGCCCGTCTCGGTTGTTGATTTTGCCGCGTATTTGACTGAAACTACTTGTTATCATCATAATATTAGGATGATTGCCATGTTTGGGCTTCGTGCCAACTATGTGAATCGTTCAGGGATTGATATCACTGTTTTCGCATTACTTTGCATATTATTTGATCTCGGTCCAGGGTTTTTAATACTGTTTTGCAAACTCAGCTATTTTTCTAAGATTTGAAAAACTTACACAACATTTTATTGACGCTTTGAGCTGAGAACTATGATTTTAATAGTGCCCAAGTGGCTTATGTGTATTTCTGGACTAAGCATGGATCGGGCTGCGCGCCGTAGTAGTGTTATGGTAATTTCTGGATATATGGATGGCTCGGGCTTCACGCCGCAGCGGTGTTACATTGATATTACGCTTGGGCTGTAGGAGCCCCTTCGGAGTCTGAACCCCCACAGTGAGCGCGACTACCCAATTGGATCGGGTTGCGCACTGCATCGGTCATATGCATTGCATTGCATTCATGCATTGGTTCCTGTTTGTACTACGTGTCATGACATTCAACACTCTCATTTCACTGGCATCCATGCTACTTCTTGCACTGTTTATCAGATACCCTGGTGTTAATTGTTAGTGGAGTACTGTGCTCGAGGGACTGACTTATGTGCTGATTTGCACTATCTGTCTTCGTATTCATTTGCTTAACTGTTGGAAAGAATAGTTTCAAAGGAAGTTTTTAAATGAGCCCAGATATTTTCTAAAGGATTTTTACGGTTTTACTGTTTTCTTAAAGATTTACACTGCCCTATATAGCAGATGGAGTGCTTTATGTGTTTTCTTACCGCTCAGTTATTATTTACTTTTATTGCTCACTGAGTTGGAGTACTCACTTTACTCACTGCACCTCGCGTGCAGTTGTAGGTATTGTTCACTCGGTGGCGGGTTATTAGCCGATTGAAGGTATTACTATGGTAGTTGAGCAAGGTGATCGCCCGCGTTCGCGGCACCGAGTTTCTTCCTCTTGATTTCCAGATTTTATTCTATGCATTTCAGACTTTTTAGTTGTATTAAAAATTCTTCTAGATGCTCGTGACTTGTGACACCCCGGTCGGATTGTATTGGGTTGTAAATACTTAGTATTATTGACATTAAGTTGTATTTATCCAAACATTTACGTTTAATAATTTTGAAAAAGGCTTTATTGTTCTGTTGGCTGGCCTTATCTTCACGAGAGGCGCCATCACGACCGGGTTGGAAATCGGGTCGTGACAAATAATGTGCTATATGTTCCTGATTTTAAATATAATCTTTTATCAGTATCTAAGATCACTAATGAGCTGCAATATTCTGTTCCTTTTTTTTCCTGATTTCTATGTATTCCAGGACCTCTACACTGACAAAGTGAGGGGGATTGATAAAGAAGATAATGACTTGTACCTATTACCTCAATTTCCTAATGAGAACACGACAATATCATCTATGAGTTTGAACACAAGATCCGAGAACATAGACATTGGACTGTGGCACAAGAGAATATGGCATGCTCCTATTGGAGTGATTAGAAAATGTCTTCATTTACCTTTAATAGATAGTACTAGAACAATACAAGAGTGTTTGCCCATTAGCTAAACATACTAAATTTTAATTTTAAAATAGTACAAGTATGGCTACTGAAGTTTTTTATTTGCTACACATAGATGTCTGGGCCCTTACAATGTATAAACTTATGATGACAATAAACTATTTCTTACGATTGTTGATGATCACTCTAGAGTTAATTGGTTGTTTTTGCAGAAATTAAAAAGTGATGTTGTAGTCATTTTAAGATAGCTTTTAAAATGGTGCACACACAATTCAGCAAAGGAGATAAAGTAATCAAATCTGACAAGAAAAATGAGTCATAAATAATGAATGCATGGAGCTCTTATTATCTATTGAGATAGTACATTATAGAACCCGTATCTACCCACCCCATACCCCAGCAAAATAGGGTGGAATAGAGGAAACACATACATGTTTTGGAAGTTGTGAGGGCTGTTAGATTTCACGGGGAATCCCATTTAAATTCTAAGGTCATTGTGTTTTGGATGCCATATACATCATCAATAGAATGCCTTCAACATTAGTCCATATGAAGTTTTTCATGGGAAAAGGCCTATCTTGAGTCATGTAAGAGTGTTGGTATGTCTATGTTATGCAAAAAGGCTACCTTTGCATGACAAATTTGGACCAAGAGCAGTGGCTACATCAATGATGAGATATTCAGGAGTAACAAAAGGATATATACTATATGATTAGCTAACCATTATTTTTTATTAACAAGGATGTTACTTTTAGAGAAAGTGTGTTCCCTTTCAAGCACAAATCTGCTGATAGTTCTAAGCTCTTCTTAAATGATACAGCTTGGCTGATTGGTTTAGATGTCACCCGTCATATCGAAGACAATTATCATATTACAGAAATTAATATTCCCTCTACAACAGACCCTGAAATCTTGCCAGATCAATCAGTGCAATATAGTGAGTTGACTGATCCTATAACACATGGTTCAGCAACTGAAGAGTCAACTGAACATGTGGCAGACACAACATCACCACCTGCTGATGTCCCACCATCTACACCTACTAATGATCTCTTACTTGCACCTATTGCACTTGCTGATGCTGCTCATTTCCCTTAACCTCCTGCAACAATATAACTACCTTATTCTTCTAATGCACCTCTGAGACAGTCTCAGCAACAACCATCATAGATGACAGACTTCATCATTGGATTAAAGACCAAGAGTACAACACAACCACCACACTCCATTCATACATGTATTGCTTATGACAGACTTAAACATTTCTACAAGAAATCCTTAGCTGCATTCACCTATATAGTGGAACCTCAGACTTTCATGAAGCATCTAAAGATCCTTTTTGGATTGAGGCCATGCAGACAGAGGTGAAGGCCCTTGAGGACGACAAGACCTAGGAACTAGTTGCACTATCCCCTGGCAAGGTGCCTATTGGGTGCAAGTGGGTCTACAAAGTTAAATACAAGGCTAATAGGGATGTTGAAAGATACAAATCCAGGCTAGTATCTAGGGGACACATCCAACATGAGGGATTGGACTACAATGAAACCTTTTTCCTGTAGTAAAGATTGTCACTGTTAGAGTAGTGGTGTCTCTATTAGCTAGTGAAGGTTGGCACTTTCACCAAATGGATGTCTATAATGCTTTCCTTCAAGGAGACTTATATGATGAAGTCTACATGCTACTTACACAAGGTTTTACAAGTCAAAAGGAGAAGAATATAATATGCAGACTTATAAAATCCTTGTATGGATTGAAGCAAGCTAGTAGACAATGAAATGTCAAATTAACAGATGCACTACTTAGCCTAGGCTTCAATCAAAGCTCATTAGATCATTCCTTATTTACTAAAAGACAAGACAAGAGCTTTGTAGTAGTCTTGGTCTATGTTGGTGATATGTTGATCGTAAGCAGAGACATGAGTTTTATATACTCCACTAAGAAGAATCTACAACAAGCTTTCAAGATGAAGGACCTTGGTGAACTGAAGTATTTTTTAGGCATTGAATTCTTTAGATCAAGGGAATCTTGATGAACCAAAGAAAATATGCTTTGGAGCTAATAACAAACTTAGGTTTGAGTGCTGCCAAACCAATTCCTGGAATTCAATCAAAAGCTTACAACAAAGGAACTTGATAAAGTTGCTGGAACCACATAGGATGGGTTGTTGGAAGACAAAGTGCAGTATCAGAAGTTGATCGGAAAATTACTGTACCTGACCATGACTAGGCCAGACATTGCCTATGCAGACTCTTAGTTAGCTCATGGAATCGCCTAAAAAATTTAATTGGGAAGCAACTTTAATAGTAGTGAAATATGTGAAGAATCCACTCGGAATGGGAGTATTAATGAGTAGTAAAAAGAGCAACACATTGACAACATTCTGTGATGCTGATTGGGCATCATGACCAGACACCAGGAAGTCAATTACAGGATTCATACTGAAGCATGGTGAGTCTCTCATTATCTGAAATCAAAGAAGCAAACTACAGTATCAAGAAGCTCAGCAGAATCAGAGTACAGAAGTATGGCTTCAACACTATTAGAACTGATGTAGCTAATTGCATGTTTAAAGAGCTGGGAGCCGCAGTGAGGGAACCTGTTGGTCTATATTGTGATAACAAAGCAGCATTATGGGTTGCAGCTAATCCGGTTTATCATGAGTGGATAAAACATATTGAAGTGAATTGTCATTTCATAAGGGAAAAACTTCAGTAAGGGATAGTGCAAACAATTCATGTAAGCTCAAGTGAGAAACAAACAGACATCATGACTAAAGAATTGTTGTGATCACAACATGAATATTTGGTTTCCAAGCTGGGAGTGCTTTCTTTGAACCTACCAGCATGAGAAGGAGTGTTGAGAGTGGAGTTACTTAATGTGTCTAGGAGTTAACTATAGTTAGAGTTAGTGGAATGAACTGAAGTTAGGAGTAGTGTTAATTATCTATTAAGAGTCGGTTAGTTAGTTAGATGAGCTGCTAGTGAGCTGCCATAAATCAGTTAGTGGATGTCAGCTTTGTATATAACATAATGTAAAGATATGAAATGATGTAAGGAATTCATTTGAACTCATTCTCTCATAGCCTCTACTTTCAATACTTTGTAGTTGTCTTCCTCGATCACCATTGTTGTAATGTCTTCATCTCCAACTCACAACTTGACACTGCTTTCTGCCAAAAGAATTTTTTTCCCCAATGTACTCCTATATTGTATAAAATTTCTGTGACTTTATCTTTCGTCATACTTTCGATTAGGGGTGTAAATGGATCGGGTTGGTTCGATTTTTATTAAAACCAAACCAATGGATCGGGTTGGTTCGATTTTTATTAAAACCAAACCAAATCAATTATATCGGTTTGGATTGGTTCGGTTTTGTTGGATTTTTTTGGATTTTTTGTTACTTAAATATTATTTCAATCTTACTTTTTTAGATTTTTGATAAGTAAATATATGTTTAGTAAAAATATAAAAAATTAACAAACATGTTATCTATTAAAATATTCTTATGAGAGAATTTTCGTATGAATACATAACAGCTAACCTTTTAGTCGTCTGACAATAATATTTCGTTGATATATGCTTTCAAGGTTAACCGAAATTAGTAATTACACATAAAAATCAATATGATACCTAAATAATAATAATCACTTCATATTAAAAAAAGATATAACAATTTAGTAGGTCTTAACATTTGATATGAATATGGAAGAACAAAGAGATTGACGCATTCAAGTAATACTTGATGAGAAAGTGATCATACAACCCATTATTTAAGGTTAATAAATATGGATCACTTCATATACTATTAAATATTATATCTCGCAAGACAATCTAAAATATTTTTAGATATTTTTTTAAAGAAAATTCTATATAAAATCTTAAAAGTATATATAAAAATTATATATTTATATGTCAGTTTGGTTCGAATTTTTTTACTCAATACCAAACAAAATCAAAGCAAACCTAATCGAATTTTCTTATCGGTTTGATTTAACTTTTCGATTTGATGCGATTTTCCAATTCGGTTGGTATACCCCTTCTTTCGGTCATTCATGCCTTTGTTGTTTGTAAATTCTCTCATAATTGTTCTTGTCTTTAAATGAGGTCTCACATGTCAGAATTTGGATTTTTCACATCATCAGTATATAAAAATTACCTTTAATTAAATTTTAAGTATCCGTTTAAAAATTCTTTGTATAACAGTTATATTCTTTCACTATTTAAATTTTTTGTCTTGCTAGTTGCTAGAGTCCGGAACCTAATTAATTTATTTTTAAACATAAAATACATATTTAATGTTAAAAAAAAAAATTCTACATATTTCGCAGTATAATACTGCGAAATAGGACAATTCGCAGTTGTGTACTGCGAAAATGGGCCCAGGTATATTTCCCAGTAGTTTCATACGAAATGTCAGAAAAAATATTAAAAAAAATTTTTAATACCTATTTCGCAGTTGTATACTGCGAATTTGGTAAATCGCAGTATATAACTGCGAAAAAGGTTATTTTTTCGCAATAATTTT
>MU723433.1:12758-28057 GCA_026770625.1 Nicotiana glauca
CCTGTCTTTCTATTCTTTGCCCTTTCAAGAAACTATACATATAAATCATGCATCAAAATAATGATTGAAACTTCTTCAATTTACAGATAACTAGAAATATATAAGATTGATAGAGACAATTAAATGGGCATTGCATGAAATAGAGAAATAAATGCCGCAAGAACAATGTTGCAGAAGCTGCAACGGACATAACAAAGATAGCTACTGGAAAAATATCTATAATTGGACACAACGGACATAACAAAGATAGTTACGGACATAAACGGACAAATTGATGGACAAAAATTCCCACGAGATACTCAATGTGCAAAAGGCTATAAACATGTATCAGTGGCTATTAACATCAGATTCCTCCAAATTCAGCTAGTCAATCTAAAAGGTATCAATGGCTATAAACATCAGATTCCTCCAAGTAGATAAGCTACAAGAAACACATGACTGCTTACTGTCGGTTTTTTATTCAATAAAAAACAATAGGAGCTCTATACTTACGGGAAGGGTATCCCATATAGCCTCATCACTCATGCTTTCTTCATCTCCGGGCATCAGAGCCCTGCACATTCTGAACATGAGGAAAAGTGCAAAAGGAATTAGATACACGTCCAAAACCAAGACCAATTTTTCCTGCTCTAAAATGTATGCTGCAAAAAGCATATTTTTGGAAATGTTATCTCATATCTCTTTATTCCAAAAATGACTCAACACTGCCACCAGATGGTTTAAAGGTCAGCATTTCTTGACAGAATAAGTATCTTACCTAATATTATACAATGCTAGCCAACTTAGCTACACATTGCAAGCACTCAACTCTTCTATACAAACTTGTTGAAAAATAGAAAATAAACTCTTCTATACCAACTTACACCAACTAATATATGAGCTTACAAGTAGCAAGCACTCAACTCATCTACACAGAACAATTCAACATATATTGAAGCCTAAATCTTCATCTACAGTCCAAACAACATAATTTCAGAGCCAAGACGACTATCAGTCTCCAATGGATGATTCAGTTGAATAGGGGGATGTAAATGAAGTATGATGCAATCAAGTAACTGAACAAAAAGCATACAATCTTTAGGAAGATTATGTGAAACTAGACAAGAACAATTTGTCTATTTTATCTACAGTGTATGTTAGTTATAATAGGAGGAGCCTCCCTCTTTCTCTTTGGTATGTTAGTTTATATGCAATCAAGAACCAAGACTTCCATAAAAGTCTCATGTATATAATTGATGAAAAAGCTAAAACAGGAAATGAAGTTCATTTATCACACAGAATCAAGCAATGCCACAGTGCCTAGCAAAAGATGGCTCTAATCTAAGAATCACATACAGTGTAATCTTAAACAGACATCAATCATAAGTTCATTATGGTTCCTTACATGTCATATGCACAAAATGTCGACACATTTCACTCCCTTTTAAGACCACTATTCACCAAACTATACAAATAAATATTCCACTATAGTATATCAAGAAACCAAAGATGAGCAGCCACTTGGGATAATGAATAGCAAAGCTTCCAATGGCCTAATTGCTTTCCAGTTTTAAAGTACTTTCTCAATCATTAAACAAAAAGGTTTAGGACAAATAATCAAAGAGGTCAAATCCATCCAACGAATTGAAGCAAGTTATTCCCTCAACCCTTCCCCCGTAAGTAACTTGTCACAATTAAATATGTCAATTCACAACAACATTCACAAGGATCAAACAGACAAGCAACAAAGTATTGACACATATACTTTCATTAATATTTGTCAGCAAACATTACAAAGATCATTATCAACTAATAATTATTTTATTTATTCTAACAAATAATTGCACTAACAGGAATATGGCTATATCATCCATCCATTAGTTAAAGTACACGAACAAAAGAATTTTCTTTGGTGGGTTTGATTTGCAAGAGCTCAGCAAATTTTAGAGTGTAACCTCAGAATAGTATTATATTGTTTAACAAGAAACACCTTAACTTGTGTCCTTTTTCCTCACCTCAAGGGCACATTTAAATTTTATGTCGGGATATATAGTCTGTGATAAGATTAAACATTATATTCTTCCGTCTCTGTAGGATCCAAGCTCTGTTCCTCTTTAAATTCATTGCTTGCATCTCAGTCGAAAACTAGTTTTAATATCAATATATCAATCAACTTCCCCTCAATCCAATACTAGTTGTGTCAACCATATCTTTATATATTTTGCTTTATTTTGGTCTTTTTAATGCCAATACTGGTAACCTATTTATGTTTGAATATTTCCCCTGAACAAAATTACAGGTAGAGATTCAGATTCTTTGATATTGAACACAATAATCACAAAATTTCTCATAGAAGAATCAAACCACACCCTTCCCCTTTGAGTGAAGAATGAGAAGTACCTGACCGAAAACGTAGTAAGCTGAATCAACAAGATTTTTAACTTTTTAACGAACTTCAGTTCTTTTGCCAAGGAAAAGGCATGAGTGAACCCCAAGTTAATCACCAAATGAAAATGAATAGTTAAATATTAATCCACATCCTGTTAAAAAACAGTAAGAGCCTAGGAACATAAGATGCGATTCATGTGCCAACATCACCTTTTATGAATTTGCTACAATTATTTATGGCAAGAATATAAAGTGTATGTTTCATTCTTTGCTAGTTGCTTAAACCTTAGTAATGTGCAATCACATCTACTTGGCTTATTCTCCCTCCTGTCCTTTTAGATCTGATTAAAAATCAGTCCCAACAACACTCTAAAAATATCTGATCATTCAACCTTCTTATTGCTTGAATAAAAGGATGAACCATTCCCTCTACTTAATGGACAACACTAGTAATGCATTTTTTTAACTTTATTTATACTATCATTACATGTTCTAGCAGGTTGCTTTCATTTTTGTTGGGTGATAACAGTGTTTAGAGTGTCAAGTATTTGTCATAAGCTAGCCTCTCATTTGCTTTATATATACTCCAGCAGAATTCTCATACATCTCTATTGCCAGATAGCTTTAAAAAGAGGAAGTAGACAGTTAAGCAACGTGAAAGGGTAGCTGCAGTTTCAACTATCAGCCGCGATTTGAGGAGAAGTAGATTCTGAGACAAGATGTAAAAGGGTGCTGCTAGTAGCTCCCGTATACAAGCTACTAGCTTTGTGGAAAATGGAATTCCAATGTCTATAACTTGGAGGTGGAGAAATGGTTTAAACATCTCACCACCAACAAAACTAGCTACATTTACAACAGTTCTTATACGATTTCAAAGTTTTGAAACATCAATGAAAGAACATCCATTCCACCAAGAACTCCAAGTAAAGTGCAGGCTTCCAGAACTCACTTCATAAAACTAAGATTCCTAATAGGCAATAAATGCTTCCTCTTATTCCAAAATTTTATCCACAACATCCAAATTCATCAACCAATTCACTCATACTATACATACAGCAATTTCACTCCACACCCAAGTTAAACACCTAGGATTTTCAACACAACAAAAGGTTTAAGCTTTGGCATGAAATCAAATCTTGCCTACTACCCAGAATTCAGTTTCAGGTCTAAAGCAGAATTCAGCTGACAAATTTCTCCTTTAGCTAATTCATAATAACAATCCCTCACACACTGCACAGAGCCTTATATTAAAAAAAAATTAAACTTTCTAAAGAAGGCAGCCAAAAAAAATATCCACAACTAGACACCCAAAACAGAACTTAAATACTTGAGCCTTGAAAATGTAAATCAATATGGGTTTAAGTTTGACATATGATATTAACAAAATAAGAAAGTTTTCAGTTAGATTATGGAAGAGAAATCATTCGTTCCATTGTACCTCCAGGAAATCGATTGCAACAAAGCAACTTCTTTCCCTAAAGAAAAACGAAAATATTAGGGATTATAACATACCTGAGTTGTTAAAATTTCACTTCTATATTTTCTTGCCCTTTGCCGACTTCCCCAGCTGTGTACACGTTCTTTAGTACGTGAAGTTAAAGAAGCTTTGAGTCAATAGAGACAACTCAAACGAGAAAATTAGGGATTCACATTTTGATTTGAGGGATTTCGATTTGGGTGAGATTTTAGCAGAAGAGAGGACCGATTTCAAACGAGAAGATTTGAGGGATTTTGATTTGGGATTTCTTTTTGTCAGGACCGATTTCTAGAGAGAATCAATTTTGGGCGTCTTCTCTGTTCTTCACATATATCGACTCGATGTGTTCGAGAGTGTTTAATTAGGAGAAGACCGATTCACATTTTATTTTCTTTTGTTATTTTAAAAGGCAATAGAAGCGACCCACTCGCTGCAATACATATTTAGCAGCGACTTCTCAAAGGTTGCCACAAAAAATATGGAGCCAAAATTTTAATATTCGCGGGAATAAAAATTTCAGCCACATCACAGGCGACCTATAAATTATCGCTGCTAAATATTTATAGACTGTGGTGACTTTTAAAGTCGCTGCTAATAATATAACAATTGTAGCAACCTATAGGGTCGCTGCTAAATGTCGCTACTAATTATCCAATTTCTTGTAGTGGTTTTTTCCCATAAGAACAATGGAGTTACCTCTCAAACCCTTCCTAATGTTTTGGAGCTAAGGGGATCCAATATACCTTAAAACGATTAGGGTAAAGACTATGTACTAAAACGGGTTACAAGGAAAAACCATGTATCTATTGTTCTTCTTTTGTAAAAATATGTTACAAGAAAAACAGTTACGAGAAAGTTATAGATGTAATTCAAATACATGTAAAGTATTATTCAAAACTTGTCAAGGTTCAGAAATAACAACTTGTCAAAGTTATTTCAAAGAAACATGTGTGTTCCTATTTCCTTTATCGTATGATAACACCATTATGAAGTTGAGACATCTTCTTCATTAAGTGTCAAAATATAAAAAGGGCCCTCTTTTATAAAACTCATGTTACCTAGTCATGAGATTAACAGAAGCATTTTCAGAGAACAAAAATGCAGACTATTCTTTCAGTCCTTGAAAATAAAAGGCAAGAACAGAACAGACGGAAGTTTGATGATAATAAGAACTTCTTAATATTTAAAACGAGAGACTAAGTATAAACTTTGTCATCAAACTGTTTATAATACCCCATGACAAGACTTGGGGACTTGTACCTCTAAAATCAACCCTCAAGTGATAAACAAGGGTTTGATTACAAAAAAAGAAAAAGCTTTCAAAAGAATCCCAGAACTTTAAACAAAGTTTTCCAAATAGGTACCTGCAAAAAGGGAATTTAAAGAAAATGTAAATCTTTTCACTAAGAAGAAAGAACTGAGGAAGGATCATCAACGGGCTCAACTGGAACAACATCATCAATAGAAGCGGGTTGATCTTCAATCGCAGCAATTTGAGCATCAACAGATGAGGTCTCAACCTGGCTTACAACAAGGGGCACGGTTGAGCTTGAAGAAGGTGCGTCATCTAAAGTGATTTTAGCATTCATGGGGACTTCAACTGCGAGAGTTTAATTCATGGGAGCTTCACTTACGGGAGCTTCAACTTCGAGAGCTTCAGCTTCAGGAACTACACTCGTGGGTGAAAGGAAGTCCAGTGGTTGTTGAGCTTTTTCAATGGTCTCCATAACTTTAGCTAACTCTGACTCCAGATTGAAGTTTTCTTGGCTAGCTTCGACCAAAGCATCACGACCAGGGTTCAGAAAAGCCCAGCTTACATCTTATCTTCAAGTAGCTCATAATCTCTTTCCCAAGAAGCAATTTCATTCTTGAGTCCTTAATTTTCATTCAAGGCTAAGTTGTAAGAGGCTTGAAGAGAGGCATGAGATTTTTCTAAGGCATGCACCTTGCCATCAAAAGTTTGCAGATCTTCTTGTGTCTGAGTCAAACTCTGCATCAGGTCTTCAGCATAAACTTCTTTTTAACTTAAAAGAGCTGTCAACTCTCTATTCTCTTCACTTGACTTAGATAATTGCTCTGAGAAAGAAGACTCGAGACGCTCTCTTTCTTTCTCTGCCTGACTTGAAAAACCCTGGCAACCGCAAGTTTTGAGGATAATGCTCTTACCTGCTATTCCAGGTTATTCTTGTTTTCTTGCAAATCTTCTATGGTAATTGGAGCACTATCAAATTGATCCTTCCAAATAGCTTCTTCCAACTGAAAGTCACGGGCTACCCTCTCTGAATCAAGAAAAACCTTTTCAGAGTCACGTGCCACCTTCTCTAATAGAGAAACTCTGACCATCAGCTCTGTACCAATGAGATTGGCCTGAAAATGATAAGGGAGGAAAATAAGAATTCTAATTTTTTTTTGCAAAGTAAAGTAAGAAGGAAAATACCTTCAAGGTAGTGTGAACTATGTCGTTCATCAAAGTCAGATAGCTATGGCTATTCATTTTTTCTTTCTCAATTGGGCCAATTAAGGGCTCAAGCCAAGTATCTGCCTGACCAGATTTCCTCAAAAGGCTGTTGTTAGCAGGAATTTTGATAGTCACGCTCCTCATAGCAACACTTATACTCGTTGAACCCACTTCTGTATGATGGGCAGTAGAAGGAGGAATTGCCAATGAAGGAGCGGTAGAAAAAGTAAAAACAGCAGAGAGAGGTGTAGAGGAAGATGGAGTAGGTAAGGAACGGATCAAAGGCATAGCAGAAGAAGGAAAAGAAGGAATTGAAGATATGGGAGTTGAAGACAGGGGAGGTTCAACTAAAACAGGCCCTAACTCACCACTCTTGAAACCACTAACGAAAGCTCATTAATAGAGTTACGAGTGTCACAAAGGGTAACAACATCATCATCAGAGACGAGATGAACAAGCTCGGTAGGAGAAAGATGATGAGAAACTTCAACTTCGTCAGAGACGATACGTCTCCTAACTCTTGGCCTTGTCATCAAGGAACCACCTTCATCTTCTTCCTCGGAGTCATCCTCTTCAATGGTTTTTCTTTTCAAGAGTATATCCTGAGCCCTTTCTAAAGAAATTTGAGTTCCTGAAGAGGAACAAGAGGCCGCAACTGCTTCAGCAGTAACATCTCGAATGGCAAATCCTGACAAAGAGAAGGATGAAAGTTAAAGTAATAAAGGAAATTTTTTTTACATACAAAGATAAAAACTCTTACCGTGAGTTTTTACTTTCCAACCGTAATGATTGGAAATATATTTCCAAGACCTAGCCTCCATAGGCGCGACTTCAACAATTTATCTACCTAACCACAAAAATTGGGAATGTTCTCCACAACTCCCATGGTTGCTAAAAAAGAGTAAAGTTAAAGAAATTGAAAAACTCGAAAGAAAAAGGTACGATAAGGGTGAAAGACTTACGTGCAAAGTTCCACTTTTCATAAAAGGGAACGTTTTGTTCATCCACTAAAGCAACTGTAGGGGTAGCAACAAACCGGGCATACCAGCTATGATCTTTATCATCTTCTGGGCTCACCAAAACCCTTTTACTCCAAGCCACTAAGGTAAAAATGCCATTGCAAAAAATTCTAGGGGTGTAGAGATGAATTAGGTGAGGGAAGGTGAAATTAACATCCGCCCAATTGGCCAGATTTCTTAAACAAGTAACAGCCCTCCATACCAGCAGGCCAATCTGTGCTAAACAAACTTTGAAGAAACGATAGAAATCGAGAATCACTGTATCAATAGCTGGTTTAAAACAAAGAGTAAAAGGGTATGTGTAAACAAAAGAAAGTCAAGTAATATCGGAAGTAATTCTTTGATTTGGATTGGGTATTGCAATGGAAAAATCATTACTCCAGTGGCAATCTTTGCGGACTATGGGAGCTAAAATCTCTATAATCAAAGTGGGGTAAGCGTCGGCACGATCTAGAACAGAAACTTGGCTTTGAAGTGATTGTCTATCATGGTAAAAAGATAAATCGTTAGGGACTATTTCTTCTACCAAAGGCTCTTGTAATGGTTCAGAGGTTTCCTTTCTCTTAGAAGATGATTTTAGGGTAAAAGAACCTCTAGTTCTAGAAGATGAACTAGGGTTAGGAGAAGGCATGGCAGAACCGCCACCACGAGAGGATCCTAAGCTACGAAGTCTGCCACCCCTTCTATCTCTAACAGAGGCATTGGGAAAGTTGTCTAAAATAGGGACTCTCCTAGGGTTAGGGTTCGAAGAAGACATGATGATGATGAAGAAGAAGTGAACAGATATTTGCACAGTTCAAGTGTTCGAAAGAGTTTTATGTGGTAAAAGGTAAAAGGTAAAATTTTATTTAGGCAACCGTCAAAAGTAAAAATGCGGTAATGGAAGGGTAACAATAATGGTAACTATTACTTCGTGAATAGTAGAGCTGTAAAAAAGACCTTGAAAAGGGGTGCAAACTGCAGAATTGATAAGGAGTTGACACATGTGAAGAGCATTAAATAGAAGTGACCTTTGAAGCGTCGATCTTGTCATGGCATTAATGGTGACAAAAATTCTCCTTTAATAAAATCCACTTCTCAAATATTCAACTGACGAAGAAATGGAAAGTAGGGGACTATCTGTATTGGGAAAAATTTAATTTGCATATTGGAGATGACGTTTCATGACACGTAGACTGGTCAAAAACTCAAAGAATTAAGGTTAGTTGAGAGGTCCGAGCAAGTTAAATAGAAGAGGCACGAGCAGTCGTGCAAGCCATTCAACGCTCGTACCTATTCAAGACATTTAAAGCTCAAAGATTGCGAAGAATCAAAGGAATGAATTTGACAGCGAATAAGAGTCCCAATACAGTATTTAATAAATATTAAATACTAAAGATGTTAGAGGATATGTATTTAATGTATATGATTGTGTAATGTAGCATTTAAAGTCATTAATTGCCCATAATAGCCTTATTATGACAAAGGTAAGGTTCATATTCCCAAAATAGCTATAAAAGGGAAAGGAACAGACAATTGTAAGGACATGAAACAATATTGAAATATACCTTGTTTTACTTGCTTTCTGATCATATTATTCACAAATTTTTTTCTTTATATACTTTTCCGATTATCAGTAATCCGTGTTCTTCTAAATTCTAGCTTTGACTAAAAATCTAATTTCTGGTTAAACAAACCTAAGAAGACATAGATTGAGTTTCTAGATCTAGAAATATAAGTAGGTAGAATCAAATTTGAAATATGACAATTACTTTTAAAATAGGTGTAACCATAAATATTGTGAGTATGATGACCCAAAAGGTCATCTTATATTTTAGAACTCGACTTTCGTATTCCAGGGCCTTCAAAACCTCATTTTATTCCTCATTTATTTGCATGTGCAGTCCATGCGTATTTCCGAAAAGCTTTTATGTTAAAAGCGATAAAAATAAGGAATTTTGTTTAAAAATCTCATTTGAGTTGACTTCGATCAATAATTTTGGTAAACTGACCCAGACTCGTGTTTTAAACGTCACGAAGAGTCCATATTGAAATATGGAACCTGGGCGTATACCCGAAGTCGAATTTCGAGGTCCCTAGCTCGAGATATGAATTTTGTTGAAAATTAAAAGACTGAAAATCTAAAGATTTTAAGAATTTGGTTGATGTTTCATATTGTTGGTATCGGGTCTGTATTTTGGTTCTGAAGTCCGATATAGGTTTAATAAAATATTTATAGCCTATCTGTGAAATTTGGTGAGAAACAAAGTTGGTTTGACGTGATTCTGATGTCTGGTTGAGGAAATTGAAAATTTAAGGTTTTCTTGAGAATTTCATTTGATTTGGTGCTAAATTCGTAGTTCTAGGTGTTATTTTGGCGATTTGACCACGTTCGCAAGTTCATATGATGTTTTAAGACTTGTGTGCATGTTTGGTTTGGAACCACGAGGGCTCGGGTGAGTTTCAGATTGGCTACAGAGTGAATTGAACTTAAAAATTCTTGCTGGTGTGCTTCAGGTTGACAGACCTCGCATTTGCGAAGAAGCCTCACATTTGTGAGCAGTTTGGCTGGGAGGGCGGCAGAGCTGTGAAAACTTCGCATTTGCAAAGGTTTTCTCGCAATTTTGGATTGCGAAGCCCTGGTCACATTTGTGATATCTGCAGCTTATGAAAGAGACAGAGAGGATTTTTCTCCCATTTTTCAAATTTTCAAAACCTAAGACCCAAGAGGCGATTTTCCAAAGACCACTTCTTCCCCAAATCATAGGTAAGTGATTCTAAACTTGTTTCTTTCAATATTTTACAAGATTTTAACCTAGAATCTAAGGTTGTCAAGAACCGAAATTTTCACCATCGAAGCCGTGATGGCGCCTCACATCGCACTCGCTAGGCAAGCCAACGTTAGAGTTTTATTCACCTTTTTTTCTTTACATTTCATAGATTAAAACTAACAAAACTAGATCTAGTTGAAATAAATGCAGATGTACGTAAATAACCTATTATCTATATACTATTAACAATACCATAATTGTCACTACCTAGAAATGGGTGTCATTATCCACGAACATACTATGAATTACTACAAATATCGGTCTGAAAATAATTACATTTGTTTGAAATGAAGGAATGATAGAAATGTAGGAATGTAGAAGGGGACACCAGGGCCCGCGGACGCGAACAAAACCACCTTGGGTCTCCAAACTGTAAACCAACAGCCAATCTCTCAATCAACTACTGCCTGCTCCTAAATCTGCACCAAAAGTGCAGAGTGCAGAAACAATACAACCGACCCCATATACTGGTAAGTGCCGAGCCTAACCTCGACGAGGTAGTGACGAGGCTAGGCGGACAATTACAATATAATCTGCATACAATATATAATAAAGCGAAAAAAGTATGGGACAATAGGAAATAGTAACTTGCAGCAAAAATGAACATGGAACTCCAATATCTTATCACTACCTAGCTATAACCAATCCTTAGGTGAGATACAAAACTACAGACAAAAATCACAACAGAAGAAGGATACATAAACAATAAACTGATGTGGCGCGCATCCCATTCCCACCACATAATCAGTAAGAATATGAACATTCACTCTTATTATTCCGTATCAATCCACCCTTATTCCTCCTGTTGTAGTATGCAACCCAATCCCACCAGATAATCACATTTTACCCTTATTCCTCCTGAATATATCACCTTTATTCCACCTGTTGCGACATGCAAATCAATCCCACTATATCAGTACCAATCACACAATAAGAACAACAATTTCACAATTTGGCTCAAAACTCCTTGTGGTATTTAATCTCACCTAAAACAAAGGGAAAACAATAAAAATGATGAAACTTCACTCGAATTATGTTACTCAGCGAAACCTATCCAAAGTATACTAATAAACACTGATAGCCTGCTCAAACCAATAATATGAAAAAGTGAAACCACGTAATATCCAATACTTTTAGCAACGAAAACAATATCGGAAAAGTAGAAATAAACATGATCAATAAAATAGTTAAAAGTTAAGGTAGGGAACAAAATATTAAGAACGGGAAGGGAACATTCAAAAACAGATAAATTGTCGGCGCATAGGTGCTCGTCACCTCACCTATATGCCACACACATGGATTCTCACATAGCAATTAAGTCGGGGATCCCTAATCCCTCGAGTCAAAGTTAGGCACAACACTTACCTTGATCCACATGCCACTCACTGCTCAATTACCGTTTTTCCTCTAGTTTCCACCCCTGAACCACGCGTATCTAGTCGTAGTTAACTTAATAACATCAAATATCACTAAAGAAATGAATTCCAATACATAATTATAAGTTTTCAAACATTTCCCCCCAAAAGTGAAAAACCGACCCCGGGACCACTTGGACAAACCTCGAGGTTCAAACCAAAATCAGTTCACCCATTCACCCTGAGCCCAAATATGTAATTAGTTCTAGAATACAACCTCAAATCGAGGTCTAAATCACCAATTTATAAACCCCCCCCAATTCTTCCAAAAATTCCTAATTCTTCCATGAAAGAACAAGATTTCAGACTAGAAATCTAATTGGTCTTGATGGAAATTGAAGGAAATGGGTTAAAGAACACAAACCTATGATTTGGTGTTGAAATCCCTCTTTAAGAATCGCCCTAGGTCGAGTTCTAGCGATGAAATATGAAATTTGGGAAGTAGTCCCATTTTTGAAGTCCGTTTTTAAAACATTGGACAGGTCTTCATCGCATTCGCGAGAGACTTGTTGCGATCGTGATGCACAACGACCTAAGGCCTTCGAGTTTGCAAGCCTATATATACGTTCGCGTAAGGAAACTCTCCCCCCTGGCCTTCGCGTTCGCGACCCAGTGGTCGCATTCGTGTAGAAGAGCATGACCCCCCTCCCCCTGGTCCCATATTCTTTGCGTTCGCGATAGACAGGTCGCGTTCGCGAAGGGTAAAGCCTCCACTGTTCCGCGTTCGCAACCAGTCCTTCGCGTTTCACGAAGAGGAGATTTCCCCTGCCCCCATTTTTTCTTTCCGCTTTCGCGATGCTACCTACGCAAATGCAAAGAAGGGCATATCAGAATAGCTGCTACAGCACAATACCATATTTTCTAAGTCTAAAGGACCCCAAAGTCTATCCGAAACTCATCCGAGACCTTGGAGCTCCAAACCAATCATGCACACAAGTCTAAAAACATCATACACACTTGCTCGCGCAATCAAATCTCCAAAATAACACCTAGACTTACGAATTTAGCACCTAATTGGATAAAATTTTCAAGAAAGTTTTAAAACTGCTATTTCCTCAACCGAAGGTCCGAATCATGTCAAATCAGTTTCGTTTCTCACCAAATTTTATACATAAGGTATAAATATCATGACAGACACGTATCAGACTCGTGAACGAAAATACGGACCCGATACCAACAAGATCAAATGTTAACCAAATTCTTAAAACCATTATAATTTCAGTCTCTTAATTTTAGTCAAAAATTCATTTCTCGGGCTAGGGACCTCAAAATTCGATTCCAAGCATACGCCTAGGTCCCATATTTTACTGCGGACCCATCGAGACCGTAAGAATATAGGTTCGGATCCGTTAACCCAAAATGTTGTCCGAAGTCAATAAGAATTAACTTTTTGGGCAAAAAATTATTATTTCATCAATTTTCCACATAAAAGCTTTTCCGGTAACATGCCTAGACTGTGCACGCAAATCGAGGAGAGATAAAATAAGATTTTTAAGGCCTCAGTACATGGTATCGAGTTCTAAAATAGAAGATGACCTTTTGGTTCATCACATTCTCCACCTCTAAAACAACCGTTCGTCCTCGAACGGACATAGAAAAGTACCTGAGATGGTTAAAAGATGGGGATATCTGCTCCGTATATCAGACTCGAACTCCTAGGTAGCTGCCTCAACTGGCTGACCTCTCTACTACACTCAAATCGAAAGATAACTCTTCGATCTCAACTAATGAACCTGCCGATATAGAATAGCTACCGTCTTCTCCTCGTAGGTCAAATCCTTGTCCAACTGGACAATGCTGAAATCTAACACATCGGATGGATCGCCCTGATACTTTCGAAGCATGGATACATGAAACACTGGATGTACCAGTGATAAAGCTGGTGGCAACGTGAGTCTGTAGGCCACCTCTCCCACTCGATCAAGAATCTCAAAAGGTCTGACGATCCTAGGCCCTAACTTGCCCTTCTTCCCAAACCTCATCACACCCTTCATGGGTGGCACTCGAAGCAACAATCTCTCCGACCATGAATGTCACATCACGAACCTTACAGTCAGTATAACTCTTCTACATGGACTGAGCTGCACGAAGTCTATCCTGAATGATCTTAACCTTATCCACGACATCCTATACTAAATCGTTACCCAATAACCGAGCCTCCCCCGGCTCAAACCAGCCAAGTGGTGATCATCATCATCTACCATATAATGCCTCATAGGAAGCTATCTAGATGACTAATAGGTGGTTATAGGCAAGCTCCGCTAACGACAAGACTGATCCCAAGAATCTCCAATGTCAATAACACAGACACAGAGCATATCCTCTAAAATCTGAATAGTATGCTCAGATTGTCCGTCCCTCTGAGGATGAAATGTTATTCTCAACGTGACCAATGCACCTAACTCATGCTATACCGCCCTCCTGAAATGTGAGGTAAACTGTATACCCCTATCAGAAACACGGGAACACTATGAAGACGAACGATCTCATGGATATAAATCTCTGCCAACTGCTCCGAAGAATAGGAAACTGCCATAGGAATGAAATGCGCTGACTCGGTCAGCCTATCCACAATAACCCAAACCGCATCAAACTTCCTCCGAGTCTGTGGGAGTCCAACAACGAAGTCCATGGT
This sequence comes from Nicotiana glauca, assembly GCA_026770625.1. Lineage (NCBI taxonomy): Eukaryota > Viridiplantae > Streptophyta > Magnoliopsida > Solanales > Solanaceae > Nicotiana > Nicotiana glauca. The sequence continues at coordinate 26,940 of MU723433.1, forward strand.
GATACGCTCCCACTTCCACTTAGGAATCTCTATCTTCTGAAGTAAACCACTAGGCCTCTGATGTTTGTACTTTAATTGCTGATAATTCAGACACCGAGATACATATGCAACTATATCCTTCTTCATTCTTCTCCAATAGTAATGCTGCCACAAGTCCTGATACATCTTGGTGGTGCCAGGATAAATAGAATACCAGGGACTGTAGGCCTCCTCTAGAATCAACTCACAAAGTCCATCCACATTAGGCACACAAACACGACCATGCATCCTCAAAACTCCATCATGTCTAACCGTAACCTGCTTGGCATCACCGTGCCGCACTGTGTCCCTAAGGACGAGCAAGTAAGGATCATCATACTGCCGTTCCCTGATACGCTCAAACAAGGAAGACCGAGCGACTTGCAAGCTAAAAAATGACTGGGCTAAAAAATATCCAACCTCACGAACCGATTGGCTAAGGCTTGAACATCTAATGCAAGCGGTCTCTCACTAACTAGAATGTACGCAAGGCTGCCTATACTGGCTTACTTCCTACTCAAATCATCGGCTACTATATTGGCTTTCCCGGGATGATACAAGATGGTAATATCATAGTCTTTCAATAGCTCCAACCACCTTTTTTGCCTCAAGTTGAGGTCCTTTTGCTTGAACAAATACAGCAAAGTCTTATGATCCATGAACACCTCACACGACACGCCATATAAATAGTGCCTCAAAATCTTCAGCGCATGAACAATGGCTGCCAATTCTAAGTGATGAACGGGATAATTCTTCTCGTAAACCTCCAGCTGCTGGGAAGCATATACAATAACCTTGCTACCTTGCATCAATAGTACTCCAAGTCCAATACAAGATGTGTCACAATATATTGTATAGGGCTTTGAAACTTTGGGCAGCACCAACACCGGAGCCGCAGTCGAAGTTGTCTTGAGCTTCTGAAAGCTCGCTTCACACTCGTCTGATCATCTGAATGTGGCACCCTTCTGAGTCAACCTGGTCAACGGGGCTGCTATAGATGAAAACCCCTCCACAGACTGATGGTAATTGTCACACCTCTTTTTTCACGGCGCTTTAACATACTCCCGGCGAAAGGGATATATATATATAAGCGTAAAAAG